>JAAGKR010003322.1:0-15992 GCA_011419295.1 Clarias macrocephalus | reverse complement strand
TGAAGAGGGCGTGGTCAGTGACTGACAAGCACTGTAATGACTGTAATAACAAGTGAAGAATGCATGGCCTTTATGACTGTCATGACAAGTGAAGAGGGCGTGGTCAGTGACTGACAAGCACTGTAATGACTGTAATAACAAGTGAAGAATGCATGGCCTTTATGACTGTCATGACAAGTGAAGAGGGCGTGGTCAGTGACTGACAAGCACTGTAATGACTGTAATAACAAGTGAAGAATGCATGGCCTTTATGACTGTCATGACAAGTGAAGAGGGCGTGGTCAGTGACTGACAAGCACTGTAATGACTGTAATAACAAGTGAAGAATGCATGGCCTTTATGACTGTCATGACAAGTGAAGAGGGCGTGGTCAGTGACTGACAAGCACTGTAATGACTGTAATAACAAGTGAAGAATGCATGGCCTTTATGACTGTCATGACAAGTGAAGAGGGCGTGGTCAGTGACTGACAAGCACTGTAATGACTGTAATAACAAGTGAAGAATGCATGGCCTTTATGACTGTCATGACAAGTGAAGAGGGCGTGGTCAGTGACTGACAAGCACTGTAATGACTGTAATAACAAGTGAAGAATGCATGGCCTTTATGACTGTCATGACAAGTGAAGAGGGCGTGGTCAGTGACTGACAAGCACTGTAATGACTGTAATAACAAGTGAAGAATGCATGGCCTTTATGACTGTCATGACAAGTGAAGAGGGCGTGGTCAGTGACTGACAAGCACTGTAATGACTGTAATAACAAGTGAAGAATGCATGGCCTTTATGACTGTCATGACAAGTGAAGAGGGCGTGGTCAGTGACTGACAAGCACTGTAATGACTGTAATAACAAGTGAAGAATGCATGGCCTTTATGACTGTCATGACAAGTGAAGAGGGTGTGGGCTGTATGACTAATAACAAATGAATAGAGTGTGACTGTTATTCCTGTCATGACAAAGACGGTGCAGTCTACATGCCTGTCATGGCAAGAGAAGAGGCATAGCTTCTTTGACATTTGAGTTATGTATGTCTTCTATTACTCAAATCCAGTAAGAACATACAAACACTTGTTTCACAAACACACACATCATCTACGAGCATGATTTGAATATTTATCATTTTAATTTCTCTTATCTGGTGCTCTCTTTAATTACACTTATCTGCATATGTAGGCTTGTTGATAAAGTGAGTTTTCCTGGTATATCCTAATATCTTGATGTTGACCATCTGTTTGGTGCCATATTGGTAACACACACACACACACACACACACACACACACACACACACACACACACACACACACACACACAGCAATTAAAATCACTTGACCTGACTGTGTCAGTGAACGTCATGGGCAGAAAAATCTTTTCATTTGTTAACTTTTCTCTGGCATGAGCCACGCTAGCTGAAAAGCGTAATCAGCATAATTAGCAACACTTCATCTTGTTCTCTTTTGCTTACACTGCCTTCCCAGGGCTACATTTTCCTTCCTGTCTCTTCAAATTCATCTTTCATCTCATCCTCTTTTGCACTTCATACTTCCATTCGCTTCTGTCAAACAAATTCAAAGAACCGACAAACTAGCTTAGTTTCTGAAAATCTAACTGCCTCAGTCTTAAAAGTTAGCCAGGCGTCACAGTCAAATGAAGTCAAACTTTCAGTTCAACTTAAAAAAAAAGTGATTTATGAATACCAATAATATATAAAGAAATATTTCTATGAGTAATTATAATATACAAATACAAATAATTATGCTAGTCTTGACAAAACTTTGCTAGTCATGACGGAAACAGCTAGTTCCTAGTTTTAGCAAAGGCAGCTGAATTGTCAAATCTTGATACATCAGACCATTTAAATGGTCTCCACAATTTGGAACATTTAAAACGTTCACAATCCCTGGTAATTGTGACAAATTCAGCTAGTGTAGCTAATTCAGGTAAGCGTAAGCGATTCTGTTAAGTTTTATTGTTATGCTTCAGGGAAAATTGGCTGTAAATGAGCTTATACCTCTTTATGGCTATTATAATACAATTTTGAAGCAATATACTGTAGAACTAATTCACAACATACCAATATCTTAAACAAACCCAAGGATTTTTTTTAAATCTGTCAGATAATCACTGGCAGCTAACATATCCATAAGAATTTTTTTTTTTACTAGGGTATGTGTTCCAGATTACTATGGTAAACATACTGTAATATACTATAGTACTACTTTGGTATTTTAAACATTACCCATGGTTGTCACTTTAAAGAGTACCAGGGTAGCTACGATGGTGCTTTAGCGGGTATCACTGTAGTACTATGGTGTGTATGACAATACTTTGGTGAATTCCAGGGTGATTATTTGGTATCACAGTGGCTATCAACATTCAGCAGGTATCTTATATGGTACAGTATGTTTGTTTGTACTGTACCATAATATGTAGATATAGTAGTGCTTACTATAAATTTTGAACATAATCCTGGTATGCGTTCAATATTACCAAACTTCAGCACTTGGTAAAACCAGGTACCATATTGCAGTATGTGTACTATAGTAACAAATTATGTGCTATAGTAGCACGTAGCATAGTATGATAAATGTACTACTGTATAGGTAGCATAGTATGTTAAATGGACTACTGTATGTCAATAAAAATTTTTGGTATTATATCCCTTGTGAAAAGTAACAATGGACTACTAAACATTCTTGAGGGTAGCTGAAATATTAGAACTTTTATCTTTAATTAAGCAGTGGTTTATAATTTGTTTATGGTAAATTTGATGTGTTTAGTTCGGTTGTTGCACTTTTTTCCCACTTCTGGATGGCACCAGTTCTAAGCAGATGAGACCCATCTATTTGACTAATACAATAAAAGTCAACTGTTATCACTAATTAGACCAAAGAGAGTAAATAAATAGAAAAAATCTGAGCCTGTGGAAAACTCATCCCTCTCAGAGCTAATGTCTTTACCCCTGTAGCTAGTCTCTGGTCCAATGACCTGTCTTCAGCTTAATAATGCATGATATTGGATAAACCGCAAAAGAGGATCACCTTCAGAGGTCTGCTGTGGTAGTTTTTGACTGCTTGTTCGATCCACCGACATACCAGACCACAGTCCAACAACTGCATTAGGGCCTCTATGAGAACAATGATTTTATCTTGTATATGAAACGCATTAATTCGCCGTCCGTGAATGCCTGGTGTGAAAACAGGACATAACATCACTTCAGACTCATTTGAATTCGATTACACTGAGGGAAATCGATACAGGAAAATGCACACATTCTGGCACATTATGGATTCTACTGCCATGAAGTCGTTGTCTGATGATGCTCTGAATGGAGCGGATGATGTGAGCTTTCTGTGTCAGGGCGCAGCAGTGTGACAGCGCTGGGTGAATTCTGTCCTCCTCTAGCATTAAAGCACCAAACACATTATTGATCGGCCCTGCCCTAAGCCTCAGCCTTGAATGTATTGGATTTATATCTCTCACACACACATACATATATACAGTGGTGGGCAAAAGTATTGAGACAAAAGTGTTTTAATAATACTCATTTTTCTGAAAAAATAAATCAATATAAGAAAAAAAAATGGTCATTTTAGGCAATGAAATTGCTATACAACAATCAATATTTAGTATGAAATCCTTGATTCTTCAACATCTGCTGGACCCAGCTGAGCACAGAGTCAGTGAGATGTTTGCATTACTCTGGTGTCACTTTTTCCATGCCTGCCTGATCGCTTTTCTGAAGATCATATACAGAACACAATTTCTTGACTGCTACCGCCGTCTTCACCACTGTCTAACTGTTTCCTCCTGGGTTTAGGTCAGAGATGACTCAGGACATGGCTCCAGAAGCTGAATACCACAAAGTCCCATAGCCTGCTTTTACTAGTTTTTCAGTTAATTAGCACAACTCTACAGTCAGACAGGCTAGAACTAATCAGTGACATTACACTCTGTGCAAAACGAGAACTATAATACATGGCATATGTATGACTGTACACAGAGAGATAACCTGCTAGCCTAAAACTCATGCCACTCTTTTTCTGTCTGTCACAAAGCAGTGATAGATGAGTTGTCCAAAAACAGAAAAGGACGAAATAAGATCATCAGGAAACTGAAATGCTCATGATGGATTGAGGAATTTGTGAATTGTTTGTTTGTCTTTGTCTCCTTCTTGTTTCACAAAATCATACTTTCATGAAATAAACAATAACATTTTTGAGTAATTTGGACATGCATAATTGTCTATAATCCATAATGAATTAATTAATGTAACAATTAGATTTTTTCAAAATCAAAATGAAAAATTCAGAAATTTAAACCAAAGAGAAAGATTGATTGAGATATGTTTAAGTAAAAAAAAAAAAAAAAAAATATATATATATATATATATATATATATATATATATATATATATATATATATATATATATATATGAGGAACAATGTATTATATAAAATATTTTATTCACTTTTCAACCAGAAAACTCTAAAACCTTCCTAGCTACTGTCTGCATGAATTATTCACACATGCTGTAATAAAGTTGTTCGGTTACTTTGATAAATCAATAAATCTAATTAAATCAAGTTGCATAAGTCGTGTCGTTTCACAGTGGCTTTCCCAGGCTTCCTCACATATAGTAATTGCTAGTTAAATTAGTTACATTTGTGAACATTAAAACGAGGTGGAATTCCATAAAACAGCTATTAAAAAAAGAAATGAAGAAAAAAAGATGACATCATAAAATTAAAATATCTTGAAATGTATATTTTGTCCTAGATAATAAATGCTCAAAATTGGCAAAATTATCTGCCAGTTAAAAAATAAATTTACACAATCCATAGTAACAAATGTCTAGAAATAGGTTAATAATCTCATTTGTTTTTTTTAAATATATTATATCTTGCATAATAAAAATGTAGATAAATTTTATTAGATTTATGATATTTTCACTTGCCAAGATGTAATTTTTTGCAGTGCAATTTATAGGGATGTGTATAGTGACAGCTTCATGTAATCATAACTGCAAAATGTGGTTTTATTAACCAGCAAAGAGGCAGATTTGTTGATATTTTATTATATGTTTTCATTACGAACAGGCTTATACATTATATATCTGTCTGTGGGAAATGTACACACAATCATTCACCAACACCACTTGCTTGCACATTACAGAAACTTGACTTGCCACATCACCTATACAATACAGGACCTCACTCCACGTCATTTCCACATTAAAGGAGTTCCTGGGAGGCCAGCTCGTCAAACATGAAGCAGGGTGTCCGATCATGGTTCCGACATACCGAGAAAATGTTCAACCTTGATGATATCCAAGCACTAGTGAAATGCTGAGATAATTGCGTAAGTGTTGCAGAGAATTATATAAAGAAAGAAAGGAAGTTTTTACTCGCGTAAGTGTGTTTTTTTTTTCTGAACAAATCAAAAGTCCTAGTTTGACTCAAACATGT
The DNA here is from genome assembly GCA_011419295.1 of Clarias macrocephalus. NCBI lineage: Eukaryota > Metazoa > Chordata > Actinopteri > Siluriformes > Clariidae > Clarias > Clarias macrocephalus. Next base: position 10,524 of record JAAGKR010003322.1, on the reverse strand, counting down.
ATTATTTTTATGTATTTTACTACTGTAAGTGATGACTTTTTCTTGTTTTAGAGATGTTTCAGATACACAAGGATAAATGAATAAAAGTTACATATAAACAGATAAAGATACGGGTTAGGACTAGGGCTGCTGCCCTTTAAGCAATAAAAAAAAATTCATCATTGTAAAATTGACACTTTTTTTTTTTTTTAAGCAGAATTTTTTATATAATGAGTATCTATGTACACCGTTCCAAAGCTATCTCAAGCTTGGTATCTTATTTAGCAAAAGCAACAAAAGGAGGACAGATTGTGAGACTTTTTAAACAGAAACAAACAGGATCCTGTCTCCTCTAAGAGGAAACAAATAATAACCCAAAGCGAGCACATCCATCAGTGGCGCATGACCCGGGTTAAGCACCGTCTCGTGGGTCATTACTGCGATACGAGCTCGGGCAGATGGGAAACACTAAACATTTCATTAAGACGTTAGAGTTTTTCCACTCCGACTCGCGGCCTAAAGATCCGATACATCAAAACATGACAACGATCCACAGAGCTAACGAGAAAACTAATTAGAACGAGGCTGAATCTTGGTGCCAGGAGCGCCACCTATAATGGTCATAATCTGAGCCGTGTAATACGCTAGCGCAAAGAAAAAAAAATACATAAAACACTTAGGAGACATTTATCATTGGTGTGTGTGCCTCGAGGCTGTGAGATACACACTGTAACACACAACAAAGAATAAAAAGAATAAAAAAAAATTAAAAAAACGAAACTCTAGCGAGTGTTTATGGGAATTATGATTATGTCCTAGCTTGAAATGAGGAGCTAAAAACAGTAGCGACTAAAGAGAGGCGTGCTATAAATCACATCCTCTCTCGTCCTCTCTACAGAAAAAAAAAAAAAAAAAGTCCTGATCGGGCAAACACGACACAGGCGTCTGTCCACTAACGAAAGTGTTGCTAACAATAGCATGTGACACAGATGGCTTTCAGGCACTCCGGACCTTTCCGTGTGTACTCGTCGTTCTCTCGCATAAACACACTTGATCCTGTCAGCTTTGTGGTTAATTGGTGGGGCGTTCGAGACATCTGTCCGTCGCAGAAAAATCCCTCGCCATGTGGTGTGTCGAGTCTCTCAGGATGCAGACGCTGTCATTAAGCTCGCGTTTTATTGACTTCAAATTGTTTTACAGTCGTTCGAACAAAAACTTCAACTATGAAGCATGTACATAATTGTGATTTTATTTAAAAAGCACAAGAACGGTTTTCTGAAACACTTCACGTCCAAGCTGTTGAAGGAACAACAGTTGAAATCACATTCTAACTAAAACTCTTGCTTTGTCTACTGTATGACAGGCTGTCTGGGTTATTGCAGGATGGACCAAGGGGACGGTGTTCCTATTAAACTTGCTGGTGAGTCTGTAATCTTTGGTTACTTGTTATACTTGTGGGATTATTTGATAACTGCTTTTAGGCTTTGGAAAGAGGCTCAAAACCTAATTACGTTCATAAATCCTTTCAGGATGAATTGGACATCGTGTGTATGGGTTTATGTGCTATTTATTCCGAGTGTTTTTACACCGATAAAAGAAACCATTTCTGAAATCAGTGTTGCAGCGCGGCTATCGATCGCGCTTCACACTTCGCCTTAATTACTCTCTTAAACTCTGACATCCAAACAATAAAATGCTAACAGAAAAGGAAAATGAATCGATGGCAGATGCTCAATGCGTGTGCACGAGAGGATGCACCAAACTCGCATCGATTTATCTGAGAAACGCTCTTTGCTGCAATCAAAGAACCTCTTCTCATGGCCGCTATACCGTGCGAAAGATCCGAGATGGCTGAAATATTCCCTGCGATTTTTTTTGTTTGTTTGTTTGTTTTTGGTCAGCTGAATTCGATTGAATTTTAGTAACACAAAAAACGATCTTTAAACAAGGCTTTAAAAAAGTTTCTTCAGGATCTTCCTATCTTTAGAACAACCACACATACACACTATATATTCATTCAAAGAGTTTGAATTTGTATTACAGCAAGAAAAAAGCAGCTAAGTAAAGAAAAACGAGTGGCCTTAATTACTTTAAGAAACGAAGGTCAGTCAGTCTGAAAAATTGGGAAAACTTTGAAAGTGCCCGTAAGCTCAGTCATAAAAAGCATCAAGCGCTACAAAGAAACTGGCTCACATGCGGACCGCCCCAGGAAAGGAAGACCAAGAGTCGCCTCTGCTGCGGAGGATAAGTTCATCCGAGTCACCAGCCTCAGAAATCGCAGGTTAACAGCAGCTCAGATCAGAGAGCAGGTCAATGCCACACAGAGTTCTAGCAGCAGACACGTCTCTAGAACAACTGTTAAGAGGAGACTGTGTGAATCAGGCCTTCATGGTAGAAGATCTGCTAGGAAACCACTGCTAAGGACAGGCAACAAGCAGAAGAGACGCGTTTGAACACAATAAAAAAAATAAAAAAAACTCGCTGAATGAGAAGGTGTGTCCAAACTTTTGGTCTGTACTGTATATATATATACACCGGCCTCCCAGGAACTCCTTTAATGGCCCAAAAATGAGGTTGTAACTATGAGGATGTGTCAATTTCTTGTCATGTGCAAGTGGTGTTGCTAAATAATTGTTTGTACAGTTCCCACAGACGGACACATTTTTTGTCGATTTTTAATAATCGGGGCCCGTATTCACAAAGCTTCTTAGAATTCTCTCAGAGAGCTCTTATCTTAGCTTAAAAAGTCCTAGACTAAAAGTGATTTAGGAAACCTTTTAGAGCAACTCTGAGTAAGGAAAGAAGAAAAACTTTTATCTTAGTGAGGGGGCGTGGTCGACCCCGTTGCTAGGGATGATGCAGCAATTCAAGAACTGTGATTGGTTAATAAAAAATAACCTCTGACCTCTGCAAAGATTTTGAAATGTGCTCTTTGTGAAAACAGTTTATACGATAATAGAACCAACAGTGAAATCATAATTTTTGTATATGAAGAAATTATATAATCATGACTACAGGCTACTTTATGCAAAGTTTCTGTTATAGGCTAAATATCTTAAAGTTAATTAAAACAGCTAAATGTTAAAAATGTGTCAACTTCTGAAGCAACCAATTTCCACCCAGTAGTTACTATATTTAAGTTCTCTCATTGATTTACCGCACTAATTTTATTACCTGTAATTCATTTTAGATTGGTGGGAGCAAAATGTCTCAGCTTTTACAATTTAGATGATTGCAGGACAGTCTGTTTAGGTTGCATTTTTGGATGGTCTGTAGCCAACAATCCAAGAGAGATGGAAGGAAGTAAAACAACAAGAAAACCAAATTGGAGAGAAAAGCAGTGTTTACTTTTATCTTTACGCTCAGTGTTTGGAGAATATTTCTTCCTTCCGCCATTTTGTCCTCTGCTAGAAAAACTCTTAAGCCTCTTAAAAGTCCTCCTCTCTACTCTTAACAAATTTTTACCTTAGGAGCTGTTTTTGGGGCTAAGATGTTTTGTGAATCACTTTTATCTTTACTAAGATTTAATCCTAAATTTAAGAAAATGCCCTAATTCTAAGATTTTTCTTAAAATTTTGTCACTAGGAGCAACTTTTAGGCTTAAGAAGCTTTGTGAATACGGGCCCAGGTGTTTCACTCGCTAAATATTCACAGGAACAAGTGCATTGGGCTCTGAGCCACCTCAGCCAGGATCATCATTCACGGACGTATGATATTCTTTAAAATATCTGAAAATGTTTGAGAGTCTCAACACTTTGAGACTCACTGTGCTTGAAGTCTTCTCTAAATGTCAATCAGTTTTACACCTTCATTTACAAGAAATGTCATCACATAAGACTCAGTTTGCCTTATATATCCCAAATGAAATATTTCCCTAATTTGGTTTCCCACTAATGTTGTTAGGGCATTCCCCCAGCTTTTCGAACTGCTGCATTAAGGGGTAATGTAACACACTTAAGGGGAAAGCTATCGCCCACTTTTTGGTGCGTGAACTCACAGATGCTTTTGATTGGGGGGGGGGGGTGTCACCATGAGTCATGTGGGGTCACTCTGCTAGCTAGACATACAGCTAGAGATAGCATCTTCTTGGAATCAAACTCGCAATCTGGACGATACACACAAGAGTCCATTTTAATTTGATCTAGTGTAAAGATTAAAGCAATTGCAAGATAAACCAAGTCAAAAATAAAAAAATAATACATTCAAGTTAATGTTTGTGGATCGGACTCGATTGTCCGGTCCATCCCATGGGTACTCCATTGGATGAAAACCTGGGGAGTTTGAAAGCTGGGTTTATGCCCTTTGCCTATACTGGAAAATATCTGTGGTGGGCTGTGGGGTACTGGATGTTCCGGTGCCTTTCTATGACTTTTTCTGCGATTTGTGAGATAATGTCAGAAATAAACTTTCAGGTAATAATTGCTTCATGATGTGAAAATGGCCATCCATGGTTTCGACATAGCTTTAGGTTATAACTAGCAATTTGCCATATAAAACCTGAATATGCTAAATAAGTCACATAGGAAAGTTTTCCCTTATCATCATTGCATCTCTAAATTATATATCATGTTTTCGCTTTCATTGAATGAAAGTGGCAGTTGCCTTTCCTGCAATTAGAGTCAAACACAACTGTAATAGACTGAAAGAAAAGATCCGTTTCAGGCAGACTTCCTGGAATTCTGTTCAAAAAATAAATTCATCTTTTCTGACAGTGGTGTTATTAGTATCCTGATCTAGTCATCTAAGCACATTCAGATGTTCCTACATATCAGTCAGCTACAGTTTGATCAGGCCCCACTCTCAGGCATGGCGCATTGAACCGCATATCATCATGCAGAAAAACAACCCAACTCGGAAGCTGTTTGGAACCAGCAGGCCTTGTTCCAAATGGCAGCACCCTGTAGCAGTAGCGTTACCTTGTGATGAACCTTTTTTTCCAGGTCAGTGCTTCCGGTGAGATTGAATTAGTCCACAGCACTCCTGGGACGTGAGGGCAAGAAAAAGTCAAGCTCTTGTTATATGTCTTCCTCAAGAGCTGCACTGACTTCACTAATATCCACATCATCATCTGAGCGCACTGGATCCATGACCTCTTTTCCTCCAGGGATGTCTCGGCAAGGCGTTTAGAAAATGACTGCCGCTGTCGGTCGGTGTAGCAATCACCCTGCCCTTGATGTTGAAGTCAGCATTTATCTTACTTATCCTGGTGTCATAAGTGTGGCAGCTTAGGGATTTAACACACACACACACACACGCGCACCAGTGACTAGGGGATCAACTTACTGGGGACCGTAACTTGCCTTGTTGGTTGTACCAGTTGAGTAGGAAAGCTGATTAAGTCAGGATAGCAATAGCGCAACAGAAACGGGAATGTGGAAAGGACAGCATTCTCTCTTCCCTGTCAGTCAAAGCAACATTGACCAACATTGGTAATTTGTAAGACCATGACATTACAATGCAAAATATTGTGCCCAAGATGCAAGTTATATGGCTTGCAAAGACTTGTGCTTCCTGGGTAGCTCTGGCCCCTTGTGCTGGATGTGCAGGACGTTGGAAGCGATTCCTTTGGGTACTGTGGCTTGCGGGATGGGGCCTCCGTGGATCGGACTTGTTTGTCTGGTGCATCCCATGGGTGCTCCATTGGTTCTTTGGAGTTTTGAGGCTGGGTTGGTGGCGTTTGCCGATGCTGTGGGGTACTGGGTGTTCTGGTGCCTTGTGCATTGGCTTTTCTGTGTTGGACCGAATGGGTGGGCTTTTGGTGTCAATGGGTATGGATCGGTCCATGGGTCCGATCCACCTTGGTTGAAGAGACCAGATAGCTCGACATAACATGAGAAGCAGGTCTAAAAAGTTGCTGTTTTGTAGGAAGTACACAATCTAGGTTGCAGCTATTGTAAACAAGGTGAGTGCCAGATAGTAGGAATAGATAGTAGATAGGAATTCACAAACAAAATTTTTATCACACCACAGAGGCTTTGTATATCTAGTGGTGCATAAAATGATTGCATGAAACTATGAAACTCTGTCACATAAAGTAACACAGTTCATCATCACCGTCTAATCAGTAGCATGATCTGGACATAAAATGGAAATACTTCATTGACTGGGAGTGAAACAGTGCGCCTGTCTCTTACCCTGTTTGACATTTACTTCAAACAAGGAGTGTACTTTATTCAATGCAGACGCCAAAAGTGCGTTCCTGTCATATGGATTTGAGTGTTTCTTATCTAATATGCAAACGCAGTCTGGTTCTGCCTGGGATATTAAAATGGTTCTGCTATACAGATCTGTCTGCCATTTTCAGCCCCCCCCCCACCCCCCACCCACCCCTTTTTTTTTTCTCCTTTCATTTCTGTTCTTCTGCCTGCATTTTTTGCTGTGTGCTCGTTCCTTTTCAGTCGTTGACTGACACCAGCGTAATGGGAGAGAGATGTACATACATCGCCTTATCGTCAGAGCAGCACGCGTTAAATTACACTGACACATAAAAAGAGAGAGAGAGAGAATAATGAGTGGATGCAGTGAGACACACCCTCTCCTGCTCTCGACTGCAGCAGCGTTATACGGCGTGCAAAGACTCAGACTCGTCACTGCTATCGGTTTCTTTGATTAAATCTCGTGCTCTTCTCTTGTAGCAGTCATGATCTTATAATCTTTTGTCTCCGATTAAAATCGGGACGAGGGACACGCTGAGACATTAAAACCCCTCACGTGTATTTTATTTATGTATTTCTCATTAGACAGGATGCCACCTCGGGCTACCAATCCTATCTGCTCGTAAACACAAACACGTAGTAATTAATTAATTTCTCTTCATGGCTCAGTAGCGGTTGTATGCCGCACAAAGAGGTGAAAGAAGTGGGTGGCGCCGGCGAGGCTTTCGGGAAAGCAGCTCACGCGATAAAAAAGTTTTTACGCTGTGACGATTACGACTTTTGACATCATTAAGTGTGACAAAGATTGCTGATTCCTTGATTGCATTATTTATTTATTTATTTATTTATTTATTACAGCACAACAAATTGACATTAGACACATTCAGTCTTGCCTGAACACTTTCCAGTGGTGGAAATCTACACACCGGAACTGGAGACTCCTTCCTTTTTTTTATCAAAAATGTGAAAGTATAAGGTAAAAAAAACAAGGCTGCTGTGATAGAAAATTAAAATCAACACCTTCTGATCGATCCGAATCGATTTTATAAATACCACTGTAATACAGTAAGTGGTACACGTCTTCAGAGCGCACCGAAACTTTAAGCCTATTATACTTTGTGCGGTTTGACCTTAACTAACAGCAGTCAAGTCCGTTCCTAGATTACTAAACACCATTATCTCCACCGTCCCATTCTGAAAAGCCCAAATTATACCAGACCAAGCAATGGGACTCTGACAGAGGGCAGAACGGAGGTGTGTATGGGCCTGATAAGGGACAGAGAGGTGAAAAGATAGAGGGACACATTGTGATAGAATGACAGCAGCGGATGAGTGCAGAGGAAGGTATGGAGGCGGCAGGTGGATGCAGTTTGCTGCTATCTTTGTGCAACAGGACAAGAGGTTATTAAAGAGCGGTGCGGGAACACGACCCCGTTTTGGCCCGGACTGCCTCTTAAGCGGCGGGAAAGAGCAAATACATGCGCAGACTTCCAAACGGATCTGGTGAGTTAATAAAAAATTTATGAAGTTTAGGGTATTGCTTATTTGGCTACAGACATCAGGAAATGAAGGACTTTTATCAGCGCACATGGTGTGTAACCACAAAAAGACGCTCATAAAAGGGCAGCCTCATAAAAGATCTATGAGATTAAGTGCCGAAGTGTATAATATTTGCTAATTACCAGGAATAAAATTTAGTGTGCATGCCAGAATGTTTATATGTTTTTACGGTAGTGCATTTTATATATATATATATATATATATATATATATATATATATATATATAAGGGGATTAGCAAAAGTGGTGCTAATGTATTTCCTCCCACAGTCCAAAGACATGCACAATTTGTACCCTGCGTTAGATTGGCACCATGTCCAGGTCATTCACCAACACCACTTGCACATTACAGGAACTCAGCTGGGAGTTATTGCCACACAGTCCTGAAATGCTGGGAGTGCATTAGTGTATAACAAACTAAATGGATCTTTACTCACATAACTGTATTCTGTTGTTCTGCACAATCAGAAGTCCTGGTTTGACTTGAACTCCTCTTCTAGATTTAATATTGACTATATCTGATATGCTAATAAATTTATATACAATATAACTCAATTAAAAGGTAAGAATGTTGATTTGACATTACATTCTGATTATTTTATTATTATTATTATTATTATTATTATTATTATTATTATTATTATTATTTTTCCATGGTTTTCTTCTCAGAGATCAGACATTATGAGCATAGTACACTCTATACACCAAACCGCATACAGGTGGGTTTAGCAAGTCAGGAGATATTCAACTTCCTGTAACACAACACACACAGTACTGTAGATTTGTGACAGAGGATTGTGCATGGCGGTGGTGAGGTGGTGACTTTGCTCATTTATGTCCGAAAAGTGGAGTCTGTGAAGCCTAGGCAGGAATTTGTGTGACATTTTTTATTCATTTACAGTACAGAGGTGGGAATCACAGCCTGACGTTAGATATTGAATGGCCACTTGAATCGAACCAGTTTAACCCAAAATGCAGTAAGTCAAAAACATGTCACCTATAAATGGTCCTAATGTGTTCAGTTGGTAGAAAGTTCATAGATAAAAGGTTCAATTTCACCAGTAATTAACAAAAAAATTAATAAATAAAATACAGCTGGTCTCAATTTAAACCAGGTTCATAAAATAAATTTGTAGTGAAGAGGTCTGTGGAATTGATTTAACAGTTAGAAGGGGGCTGTGCAGTAGGTACTACATTTGAGAACCCTTAATGGGCTCAGTGGAAATTCTGCCCAGTCTCATTAAAAAGCATTTATTTATAAAAAAAAAAAATTTATGGACACCAAATATTGTCTAGGATCAAAAAATATATATTTTTAATTATAGATTATATACTGGTTTCTGTAGACTGTAAGTTCCCACTTTACAGAACATGTAAAAAGCAAGATTATGACTTATGATAAGATTCTTACTGCTTGGACTTGATGAAAGTTAACACAACATGGATATCAAAAATAAAAACACATGATTACGCAATATGAAATAAAAATGGTTGTTTATTAATTTATTTATAATGCCTCATTACATACATACATACATATACATACATACATACAATTCCATCCATCCATCTATCCACAAACCTTTGTAGTCCAACTAGGGACCATGGAGGCCAAACGAATGACCATTGTGTTTATTTCCATTTTAAACGACCATGGTACTGTAGGACCCCCGGGTCAACATTCGCACATGCATTCACACACCACGGACAATTAGGGAACACCAATCAGCCTAAACATGAGAGGAAACCGGAGCACATGGAGAAAACCCACCAAGCACCAAGGCGATAGTGCTAATGACCAAGCCACCATGCCGCATATACACAATTACTACACACAAGCACACGCCAGCGGCATCATACCCTGGATATGATCTAATCTGTTTTGTCTATTTTCTTTCTCCCCAACTCCCGTCATGCACCATTCAGGAAAGTTCACCGTCCTGCAGTTTTTGCTGTCTGGGATCAATAATGATATGGTTATTGCTGCTGTCAGGGTTGTAATACAAGAAAAAGATGAACACCCTTCATGCCTATTTCCATGCAATGAAAGAAAAAGAAAAGTTAAAAGAAAATACACTAGTGTCATATACTCGTACATACCGACAATTTGATCACTTGATAGACTAATGACCTGCTATTGCTTTCTGTCACATCTACGGAACATAATGTCATGTTAATGTCACCCTCTCACTCTATCTCCCTTACACACGCGCGCGCACTCATATTCATGCGAAACGAATGACAAGATTACAGGTTGTCAGCGTGATTGTCTTTTGGCTGTCAATTTGTGGGCCATTTAGCTCCAGCTGAGATCCAGCACTCACTTTTGTTCGTTTGAATGGATGCTAAAGTTTCATTCGAGTTTTCTACTTTTCTCCTTCTGGAGTTTCCGAGCTTAATGAGACTCTTTTGTAGCCGCCGCCGAAGCGCAGAACGTACCGGAAGTCGTTCTCTTGTAATCCCTGAATGTGCTTTTTTTTTTTTTTTTTTTTCTTTTCTTTCCCGCAGGACCGCAAATGTGTTTTGGAGATAATTAGCAGGGAAATTGTTGTTCTTCGTCTGGTCGCTTTGTTAATCCTTCTTACTCGCTCTCTTTTTGAGCGGCTCAAATGGACACGTCACACCTCATTTGTCCAGTATTAGTATTAAGTTGTGGAAGTCGTTTTTTGTTCTATTTATTTATTTATTTATTTATTTATTTATTTACCCCCACCCCAGACACACACATACTTTCTCGCAATGCATACAAGTTGGATATATATGTATGTATGGATGTATGTGTGTGTGTGTGTGTGTGTGTGTGTGTGTGTGTGTGTGTATATACAATATAT
>JAAGKR010003321.1:0-76359 GCA_011419295.1 Clarias macrocephalus | reverse complement strand
CACTGAAGGACAAATAACGAACTGGTCGAAATTAAATTTTGTAGCCATCTCGAAGAAAAAACAACTAAACACTCCCCTACCACAAAGACAAATGCCACCAGCCAAACACAAGTGCACTGAAAGAAACGGTACAGAGCGAGAAAAAGCAACGGACGAGCCCCCAATTCTGTTACGCCCCGGTCTAGGTCGGGCCGTAACAGGAATGAAAAAGAAAAGAAAAGAAAGGAAAAAGGGGGTGAGACCTAAAATGCGTTTGCTTAGTGTTTATTTACAAACAGTGAACAAGCAAATCCCCAAAAGGTGGCCGTGAGCTTCAGAAGCCGACAAGGCCAAAACAATAAACAAAATGCCCTCTACCTAGTACCAAACGTGAAACAACTAACCTGCACCAAAACTAAAGAAAAAGAAATACAAAGTTCTTCCCTTACTCCCTTGCTAACCTCAAACCAAGAGAGAACAGGGTGTAAACAAAATGGCGTCGACTCCCTACTAAACCACCAATTACAAAACTATGTACAAATATATACAAAACGTATTTACAATCGGGCAACCAGAACCAAACAAGGGCATACACAAAAACGTAGTCGGAAACGTAGCACGAGGTCATACACAATATAATTTTACAAATTAGCAACAGAAAAACAGTAAGCAAAGACATGGTCTAAAGTATTGTTGTCTGAAGGCCTTAAGTAGGCCTCTGGGTTTCCTGGATACCCAATCATCTGGCAGGAGGCGGGACCAACAAAGGGCAGGCAGGGCAGCAACCAATAGATTGCAGGTACACTGAAGAGGTGGGGACCTGCAACAACAAGAGAAAAAATACCCCCTCCCACCACTAGAGACATAGCACACCTAACCAGACACAAAACAAATTCAATATCGTAACACTGCTTATAAACTGTTTATGATTTTAAAACGAATTAAACATGATCTTGTAAATGTGTATACAGTATATGTATGTTGTCATTTTGATTTAGTATAATCTTTTTTTGATGCAGGGGAGTGGAAATATGGCCAAAACATGCAGTTTAGACCGAAGACAACCAGCTCCTATTGTGAAAAAATGGAGGCATAGTACATATATTTTGGAGTCTAACAGCAAGGTATGTTTATACACATATTAATACATGTTAAAAACACAATGTTTTTATTCTGTTTCAATCTGATATTTACTTTGATTAAAGTACTCATATGCAGTACACTAACTTAGTAAAATAAAAATTAAATGCTATTGAATTAGCAGTCATTGTGCCGGCGATCAGGCACATCAATTGTGTCTGTCACTAGGATGTATAGTAGTCCATACTTGAATATATGTGTGTGTGTGTGGGGGGGGGGGGGGTAATGTACAGTTAATGTACAGTTAACATGGGTTAAATGATGGTACACTCTGAGGTTTGGTGCTGTAGAGCTCTGCTGCATGAATAGACATTCAATGAGTTCATAAGCATCAGTCCTGTCTTGCAAAACTGATTCTGGGAATTCCAGTTTGGTCCCAACAACCTTTCTACCTTTCCTTTTCAGTTTGTTTAGTCTGCTGTAATCTCTGTCTTTGCTACCACAACCACCCATTAGAATATATGTAGTATCCTGTTGTAATCCACCTGTTTGTGTTTCATTTAAGTATCACATTCTTCCTTACCATTAGGGGATGCTAAGCTACTATGTAGATTATGTATTCAGGTAGATAGCAGGAGAAAGTCAGCTTGCATTTGGGAGAGGAAGCAATGGTTTCTTCATGCTCACCTGTCTGAAGCTGAGGGTCCTAAGATTGAGGATCGGTTCTATATCGTTTATTGGAACATAATGTTGGTTAAATGTGCATATTATATTGCCTTTTTTTTTTTTTTTTTTTTTTTTTGGTCCATGCTAACGGTAGCATGGTATTCTTTTTCTATAGATGTAGCTTTTATGTTTTAAAAACTCTTGGCAAACATGAGAAGGAGTTATAGCTGACATGGCCTACAGAGTAGTCGCTTTGTGTGTTAACCTTTTGCTTATATGCTGAGGCCTCTCACGTACACTGCAGGGAAGTCTTGTGAACTCCACCACCTCACGCTCCATTGTAAATTGTAAATTGTAAAACTATCATCTCCATCTTCACCAACTTTCAGCTAAATCCTTACCATCTACAACATTCTCCACCTGGCTTAGAGACACAAATCCCATAGGACATTTTGACACTCATTTCTTCATCCGTGGTTGTTATTATTTTGTGAATTGTCTTTTTTTTATGTCTATTTTGAGTTTTGTAAAATATTTCCATACATGAGACAAATTGCACAGTGTAAAATGCATATATTTTTCTTTCTGTCTTTTTTTTAAAAAGTAGTTCATGGTTATTCTGAGCCCATTAGTTCCAAAGTGTAAATCACATTAAAGGAACTGTTTTGGATCCCCCATTATTTTTTCTCTCTTTGTGTAACTGTGTACATTGATGGAACTGAGGTTTATCAAAAAATACAGTTTACTTTGTGCCTTTGTGAAGGCTGCCTCAGTCTTGCATATCCAAATAATATAGCATAATATTTCACCACATCCTTGTCTTCCCTCAAAGATAGACAAAGGGGTAAGTAGGGACTTATCCCACCACCATTTCCTTTGTCTTGGCCATATTAAGATGTAGGTTGTATTTTTCACACTACTTAGCAAGCTCTATATCATAGCTCCATACTCCAATTATACACCCACTACAACAGGATCATAATAAGCTTTAAATCATTGATGCATATTCTAATTATACTTAAAAAGTAAGTTGTTATGTGTGAACAAGAAAGAAGTTAGACCATTTGATTTTTGCTCAGCAAAAACTTTGTCCAATACAAAGTTTGTCAAATGCACATACTGGTGTCTGCTGTCAATAATCCAGTAGGTTGTGAAAAGGTCTATTTGTACCATATTTTACCTCATGTTGGAGGATTGTGTCGTTCAAGGGGGGGTTGTATGGTGTTTTGTATTGTTGAATAGACTTGGGGAGTTTGTCTCTTTTGTACTTCTGTCTTGTTATAGGATTAATATAATTAATGTTTACTGTCTAATGTGTGTGGTACAGCTGTATGGTGGTGTGTAATCCTGCTGGAACATTCAAATTCAAAATCCTACGACGGACCTATCTTATTTGACTTGGTGTTGATATACAAACTGCAAGGTGTCTACTCATGAGACAAAGTTACCTCTGTTTGTTTTGTTTTTCCCTGCATGTTTTGCTCATCAGAAATGTAATTTTTAAAAGCCTCACAGTGGGTGGGAATTGACTTATATTTGTTCTTTATTTGTTCTTTGCCTGTTTTTTAGGCACACCAAATTGTGAACTACCATTAAGTTAAAAAATTTGAAAGTAAATGATCAAGTTACTTGGCTTGTCTGCTGTGCTTCGATGAGCTTACCAATATCCAGAGAGACACATTGGGTGTTAGTTCTCTGTTTAAAACATGTTTTTATATGTTTGGCCAAACTCCTGGTGTCATGTACAGAGGGGGCCAAAAATGTAGACACACGTCAACATGAAACGTATATACATACACACAACATGGTGCGACTACTGACATCTTTAAAAATTAAGGAGAATGTTAACACATTAATTTCATATGAAAGAGGAGACAGAAGCATGGAAGAGTTAACACATATTATATAAAAAGAAATACAGCCAATCATGCAAACAATGTTTAAGTGTCAGATATTTAGAAAATAATTAAAAAATATATTATTTGCACTTTTTGTTATAGATGGCCCAATTAACATTTTTGAAAGGCTCATGTTTTATTCGCCTTGGATTAGTATTACCTGGGGACCTCGTGTGATTTGTAATAATTGAGAAGGTTTCTGTGCAAATCAGCCATGTCTGTAATTTATAAAGTAAAAATTCCTCTGCAAATGACCTACCACATCGCCGAACACTGAGGTCAGGTGATATTAGTCTCATGCAATTAGCGTGTCTGTAATTTGGCCAGTATTTGGTAGAGTCGTATATAAATTTTTTAAGGTTTTTGTTTCCTGCGCAATTCATCCAACTTCTGCTAAGAATGGAGGCTGCGTTGGAGTGCTTTGAAAGTATTTTGGGTGCTGGGTCATATCACCATATAACAATACACTGTGCAGAAAGAGAAAGTTGAAAACCATGACTTGTAGCAGAATGCGGTAAAAACTCTGTTGTTTATATCCTACAGCTAGACCTACTGCATAATGACATTTCCAAACAATAGCCTATCAAAAAAGGTGCACAATTAAGCGAGGGGGTTCACATCATAATTTGAGGTTAATGTGTAAATCAACGCGCAGCCCGAGCTACAGCTCGAACAGGACAGGATAACTGTATTTGTCTCTTTTTTTTTTATTTTTTTAATCCATCTAATCGGATATCCATAAATTCTCACAGTCTTCATACGCATGCACACACACCCTCCCTGCCTCTTCTCAACACAACAAACTCTTAAGAGAAAGACACTTCAGGATTTGCGAATACATCCTGTGCAAATAGTACAGTCGTGGCCAAAAGTTTTGAGAATTACATAAATATTGGAAATTGGAAAAGTTGCTGCTTCAGTTTTTATAATAGCAATTTGCATATACTCCAGAATGTTATGAAGAGTGATCAGATGAATTGCATAGTCCTTCTTTGCCATGAAAATTAATTTAATCCCAAAAAAAACTTTCCACTGCATTTCATTGCTGTCATTAAAGGACCTGCTGAGATAATTTCAGCAATCGTCTTGTTAACTCAGGTAAGAATGTTGACGAGCACAAGGCTGGAGATCATTATGTCAAGCTGATTGGGTTAGAATGGCAGAATTGAAATGTTAAAAGGAGGGTGATGCTTGAAATCATTGTTCTTTCATTTTTAACAATGGTGACCTTCAAAGAAACGTGTGCAGCCATCATTGCGTTGCATAAAAAATGGCTTCACAGGCAAGGATATTGTGGCTACTAAGATTGCACCTGAATCAACAATTTATAGGATCATCAAGAACTTCAAGGAAAGAGGTTCAGTTCTTGTTAAGAAGGCTTCAGGGCGTCCAATAAAGTCCAGCAAAGCAAAGAGGATCCAGCTGCGGGATTGGAGTGCCACCAGTGCAGAGCTTGCTCAGGAATGGCAGCAGGCAGGTGTGAGCGCATCTGCACGCACGGTGAGGCGAAGACTTTTGGAAGATGGCCTGGTGTCAAGAAGGGCAGCAGAGAAGCCACTTCTCTCCAAAAAAACAGCAGGGACAGATTGATCTTCTGCAAAAAGTATGGCGAATGGACTGCTGAGGACTGAGGCAAAGTCATATTCTCGGATGAAGCCTCTTTCCGATTGTTTGGGGCATCTGGAAAAAGGCTTGTCCGGAGAAGAAAAGGTGAGCGCTACTATCAGTCCTGTGTCATGCCAACAGTAAAGCATCTTAAGACCATTCATGTGTCTGCATCCAAGGGAGTGGGTTCACTCACAATTTTTCCCAAAAACACAGCCATGAATAAAGAATGGTACCAAAACACCCTCCAACAGCAACTTCTTCCAACAATCCAACAACAGTTTGGTGAAGAACGATGCATTTTCCAGCACTATGGAGCACCACGCCATAAGGCAAAAGTGATAACTAAGTGGCTCGGGGACCAAAACGTTAAAATTTGGGTCCAGGGCCTGGAAACTCCCCAGATCTTAATCCCATTGAGAACTTGTGGTCAATCCTCAAGAGGCGGGTGGACAAACAAAAACCCACTAATTCTGACAAACTCCAAGAAGTGATTATGAAAGAATGGGTTGCTATCAGTCAGGATTTGGCCCAGAAGTTGATTGAGAGCATGCCCAGTCGAATTGCAGAGGTCCTGAAAAAGAAGGGCCAACACTGCAAATACTGACTCATTGCATAAATGTCATGTAATTGTCAATAAAAGCCTTTGAAACGTATGAAGTGCTTGTAATTATATTTCAGTACATCACAGAAACAACTGAAACAAAGATCTAAAAGCAGTTTAGCAGCAAACTTTGTGAAAACTAATATTTGTGTCATTCTCAAAACTTTTGGCCACGACTGTACATTAGTCCACATTTTTCTTGACAGAGTAAATCTCGGGTATGCCCACGGTTCCCACACATCATGGAAAATGAGGGAAAAAAATGTCCTGGAAAAGCTTGAGTTGTCCTGGTTTCTAATACCACTGCTTCTTTCTGCTTAGTGAGTGAATGCAAACAGCTTAGAAGGTTTAGAACTCTTCTCTGATGCTGTTTTTTCTTTGCATTGTCTGCACATGTGTTTAACTTCCTTAATTTACAACAAATATCCTAGTTACTAGTGGATATAACACTATATGCTAGTATAACACTATATGCTATAAAAAAAAAAAAACTTAGGCCTTAATGTTTTTTTTTTCAGTCAAGATGCAAATCTGCCACACTGTTTCACATAATCACATCAAATACATTTATCTGAACATTAATACAGTGGAACATTGGATTTCGAGTAACTGCGAGTTTTTTTGCAAGATGAGCAAAATTTTATCAATTTTAACTCAATAAACAAGCGAGGTCTTGATATAAGAGTAGTATGCATGCGTATTGTCTGCCATCATGTGATCACAACTAAGCCAATGGTTCTTCTCTCTTGTGCGCTACGGGATTGTGGGTGATCGTCTTCCATGCTCAGTCACAGTGCGATTGTGTCCACTCTTATAGTCAACATCCCACAAAATCTTAATCTTGACGTATAGCTAACCCTATAATCTATGTTATAACCTATAACCTTTGGCCAAGGAGTCGGCGGACCCGCCGGCGGGTCCAGGTGCATTTTTTTTCTGGTAACCATAAAAAGAACTTAAAATGCTCCATCATTTATGTATACTCACTATATGAACAAAACATTGTGCTTTTGTAAAATAAAGAAAATAAACAGGGTGCGCTGTCAGCCGTCTCAGTCTCCGTGAATATTTTTCTGAAACCTGTCACTAAAATTAACTGAAACTCTGCGAATACTTCACACACTGACATGAGAAATATATCTATTTAAAGCTTAAAGGGTTTACTTTTAAACAAAGAAAGTTAAATAAATATTCTCATTTTATGTAATCCGTATGAATCCGAGGAGAGGCACAGTTTTTCCATCGCACTTCATTATCTGACAATGACCGGAGGCAGGACACGCCCACACGCTATTCACAGGGAAAACAGCTGTAGAGGCACGCTACATACAAGATCACGTCCCCTGCATGCGCACACACAAACCAGACACACACACAAATTCCGTAAGTTTCCTGCACGTGTGGAAGATGTGACGCACTGTATAAGTTTCTGAAGCTCTACAGAATGTTCTGGACGGTGTGAGGAGTTTATCTTTTATTCAGAACAATACTGAAACTCTGACAGAAACGGGTGTGTTTTAAAGAGTTATTTGCTCCACCGGAGGAGGAGAATCCAGCAAGCTGTTACCATGGGTGAGTTATTAAATCTCATATAATCCTTATTCTGATAATATAAGTCTCATCTCATTTTATTTTTACATACATAGTTTAGGATAGCATGTAGAAAACACTGCTATTCGTGCTACCATACTGCCTTATGTAGCTTAGCACAAACCTGCTAGCTCCCAGTGGCTGAAGCTAATGCCTTATGTGATGGTTGTCAGTATAAGCTGTGGTGTAAATATTCCAATTTATTTTACCCAGTTTTGGATACATTTAGCTTACGGTAGCTATTTGGTTCAGTTTTTGGTTAGCTTATGACACTGCTATCTATGATGTTATTTAGCACAAACACTTTAGCTCCTGGTGGCTAAAATACTACCTCATGTAGCTTATTGATATTCAGATATAAGAATAAAAAGCCCCCTGCTTTTTTATTTGTTGTATGACATTACAAAAGCTTGTGTTGTCTTTATGCATGGTGATTGATGATATACAGTACTTTATTTTTTTGTGTTATCATGCTCATGTTGTATTTTTCTTTTTTTTTTTTTTATAAACAGTTGTGACAATGAAAGTGATCAGCCACCTGTTTTATAGAAATCAAGGGGTCTGGATTCTGGATGGAAGGGATCTGGATTTTAAAGTGGATGGACACACAATAAGCATCTGTCTGTACCTGTGACTGTGTACAACCAGCACATGGACTGACCTCAAGGTTTCTTCCTATTACCATCCCAGGGAGTTTTTCCTTGCCACCGTCGCCCTCGGCTTGCTCATCAGGGACAATCTTATCATTTTGATTCATACACATTGCATACAGACTTACTTCTTTTTATTGTGTAAAGCTGCTTTGCGACAATGTCAATTGTTAAAAGCGCTATATAAATAAAATTGACTTGACTTGACCTTGGGTTACAGATGTGTTGCTCCAGCTAGTAACAGTGTCTGTGTGCAGTGTAAAGCAGTGTATGGTAAGAAGCAAAAAACATGGAAACAACAGGTATGTAATGTTCACTTGTGTTTTCAGTTAAACAGGAACTGCTTTTTGAAAGTGGCACAAAGATGTATGACTGTGGTGTAGGAGTGGACTAAACATCCTTTTTTTTCATTTTATTTTGCACGGCCATATTTATGCCATACATTTAGCTTCTGTTTCTGTCTGTCTCCATTCAATCCTGAACATTTTCTTTGCACTTTGTAAGTGAGTAGGTTATGTATAGGGTGTAAGAGTAAGTTATTCTGCCGGTCGGTTAACTATATTCTAAATAAACTACAAACAAAAAATGTTTTTGGGATTAAATGTTTTTTGTCCTGAAATTATTTTCTTTTAGCATTTCCCTGTGTCACATACCTGACTGAAAGAATCATTATGCAAATCATTATTCGAGTATTTGTCTTCTCTGGTGTGAAGTAGAGCATTATTTATGATCATTCACGCCTCCTCGCATACTGCCTTTCCAAAACAAAAAGTGTCTTAGAAAATGTAAATGAATATATTGTTTTCTGTGAATGAGTGATCAAGATGATTATCACATCATTTTGAAGTAAAAACTCTAGACTACAAGATCCAGGTAACCACAAAAAATGTAAACAAATTTTATGAATGTGTTTTGTGAACTTATTTCAGTGATATTTTTTTCTTGTTTCCCATAATCACGCATAACTTTTATTTTCTCCAAAATACAAACTTGTACATACATACTGCTCACATATTACTGTAGCCCAGTTTGTGCTGAATACAGTGTAGTTAGCCTTTAGACATTTATATGTTTATAAGTAACTGAAACATATACAAATGTTAGGACATGTTAGAACTTCTTCAGGGCCCCAAAACACCCTCAGACTCCTAAGGGTTAAAGGATACTTATATTTAATACAATATATATATATATATATATATATATATATATATATATATATATATATAATCTTATTTATTAAGAATACATAAATCTTTTCCCACTATATTGCTTACAAAAGAAGAACAAAAGAATTTTGCTGCAAGAGCTGCACAAGTACACAGGTTATGTAAGTTACTGTAGACTGCACTTCTTTTAAATCTAGGGCAGTATGTAAAAAAATAGGGGGACTAATTAATGTATGGCATGATGCTATCATACTATAGCATCTAGGCCGTCGCTAAAAATGGAAGGGGAACCCTTATTTTTTTCATTAAGAAGTCGACTGGGAATGATGTTCTTAATTCTTCGTTCCTTCAAAGTTTTTTGGAGTGATGTTAAATTACCATGGCTGCACACAGCTTCACCAATAAACAAAGTAAAACTTCTTGCTGTTAAATTAATTATTTTCTGAAATAGTTGAAGAAGATGATAATTGAAGAACGGTTTCTGATAGACTGGATAATTTTTTAAAAGAACATGCGAATGAACTTCTCTGCAACAGGAGCAAAAAGTAATAATAAAACAAAAAGCCTGAGCAAGAAATCGTTCATTACAGATCCAGTCTAACTACATTCATATTTCCAAAGTTTAAGCTTAAGAATTGTTGCCAAACATTATAAGATTCCTGAGTGGATCCCTTTATACAATAGTGAATATTTTCTAAATAAATATAATACAAGACCTCTTTAATCCAGTGAACATCCACTGGTGGCAATGGCTCCTTCCACTTAAACAGGAAAATGATGCGGTGCCAAATGACGCACGGCCACACCCGACGTGCAGGCTGATACAGACAGGGAAAATGGATCTTGAACCTCTCTAATGAGACTTTCTTTTGCTTTACATGCGTGCACAAACGTTTGTTATAATAAACAGTACACACGGGCTATACACACACATACAAACACAAAATAAAACATGTTTTACGCACACACGCGTGGTCACGCATGCACTGATACTGATTATATTGGTGAGAGACGCACACTAACACCGAGCAGGGGAGACGATTCCGCAGCGCAAGAGAGAGAAAAACATTGGCTCAGTTGTGATCACGTGATGCTCGGCGTCACAACAAGAAGCGCATGCGTGAAAACATGATACTTCCTACTTGTAAACCAAGACTTGTTCGTTTTCCAAGTCAAAATGTATTAAAAATCTTTGCTCATCTTGCCGAACGCTTGCAAACCACTTTACTCGCAAACTGAGGTTCCACTGTATATATTTTGTAAATATTATTTTTATTTTATTATTTTTTTAAATTGGTTTTGATGCACCTCTTTTTAGTTATTGTTTAATACACTTTGGGTTTTGTTTACAATTGTGGTTGGCGTCTTTTTTTGTTCTGAGCAGCTAATGCTTCACCAGAGGCTAGATTACAGATCCCCTTTTAGTGTAACCCGGGAATTAAATTATCCAACCACTAAGTTACACACTTACCAAATTTCCATTCAGTCCGAGGTCCGGAAAAATGACGGTCAAATTCCAAATAGAGAACTACAAAAAAAGGCAATCCCAAAACTTTCGAACAATACACAAAAAAAATTACATGGTAGGTTTTTTAGTGTGAAAGGTGATATTCCCAAGTTCAAGCAACTGGTGGTAAAAGGTGTGAGGGCCAGGCGGAAGCACTGATGTAAATGTTCATTGGTGAGGGTGCTGTGGTATGTGTTTTTCACCATGTTCATAGTTGAAAAGGCAGATTCAATAAGTTGAGGGAAACATTGTGAGAATTTGAAGGGCCATCTTCTGCAGGAGAGGAACACCTACTGCAGTTACCATCCTTGTTCAGAAGGTGACAAGGTCACAGTGAGATTCCTGCAGTGCTACAGCTTTTTTAAGAAAGGCCGCAATTCGTCGCAAAATCCCTCAAGCAACATTTAAGAATTTAAATAAATGTGTTGTGCTTCACTGAATATCTGCCAGATGTTGCATGGAAGGACTTTATCGAAAAGCCAGACCAAGTACAACGAAGAATTGTTAGTTAGCCTAAAACAATATTGTTTCCAATGCTGAAGCATACATGAATTTTATTTTTTTAAACATTAGATCTTTCATGATGAATGTGTGTATATGTGCTTCATATTATGTTCATAATAATGAAATGAGATGCCCTAAATCGTGCTTTAAAATTCTTAATAAGTTTCTTATATAGTTTTTGTAATGTCTTTACAGGGACAAAACAATGAAACATATTGAAATGCCTCGGATTAAATGGTCTTAAAATTAATTCAGTTTCCTAATAGTAGATTCTCTGATAGAGAATGTCCTGATTCGTGAATATGCCAACATATCTTCGTTAAAACGTAAAAATGTGTCCACATTGGGCACCATCAGGAGACATGAATGTAAAAAAAAAATCGATATTTCCAAGTAAATATTCTTATAGGCACACAAGGTGCTTCGGGCTTTTTATAATAATAATCACTATGCTTTTTTGCTGTTTGTGTCCAGCATTGAATAATTATTTAATCCATTATTTGTCCACGGCTGGAAATAATAGCTGAAATGTGATTGTGAATTTATGACCAAAATAAAGCTGTTCATTGGCAGGCGTGAACCCGCGGCTCGTACTTTCACTTTACAAAAGGCAGCGTTTTTACCAAAAGGCTGATAAACGCGTGCGACATACTCCCCCAGAAAGTCATAGTGTCTCGCAATAATGCAGATCACTCATAATACACCTGTCCATAATTAAAAGGCATATAAGAGAAATGTATTTAACTTAAATATTATAGGAATCAAGAAAAGAAGACGTGCTGAGCTTCAGTTCATTTTGATGCGGACAAAAGGTCTAGGAAGGAAACGGGTTTCGTTATTTTACAAAATCTGAATATAATCAGTAAATGTATTAACTACACTCAAAGTGTTCAACTCAATTTTATTTGTCTAGCGCTTTTAACAACTGTCATTGTCGCAAAGCAGCTTTACACAATCAGAAGAATTATCAAAGTTTGTATGAAATGTGTTTGAATCAAAAATGGTCGGATAGTCCCTGATGAGCAAGTCGTGGGCGACAGTGGCAAGGAAAAACTCCCTGAGATGGCAATAGGATGAAACCTTGAGAGGAACTTGACTCAACAGAGAACCCATCCTAATTTGGGTGAAACAGAAAGCAGGAATTGATTTGCATTCATTCTGTATGTTAGGTGGCAGGCAGTTTAGTATTATAGTTGATGGTGATTGATGTTAATATGGAGTCCAGGTAGTTATTGGAGGCTCAGGTAGACTTGTAGGAAATTCCAGTCCTGAATTATCGAGTGACTGCAGCCAAGTCAAGTCCTCAGAGAAACTGCTGTCAACATCAGCCGAGGCCAGAACCATCTTCATGGCAGAGTGAAACCATCCCCACCAGACGCATTGCAAAGAGACCACAAGTGCATCCATGTGACACGATCTCCAACCAGAAGCAGGGAACCAGGATGAGTCAGACAGGTCCAGACAGAACAGGAGAGGGGAGAGCAGAAGAGGAGAGATAACAGTTAGGTATGGCCACAGTCACATAATGTATAAGGTGAATGTATGTTTAGTGTAGAGTGCAAGCAGGGACTCTGGCAGGACTAACTATGGCAGCATAACTAAAAGGGAGAGCCAGAAAGAAACACAAACATGAGGGCTCCCTGAGATGTAAAGCAACCAATTACCTCACCGTCAACAAACCTGAGAGATCAATGAGAGTGGGGAAGACAGCTCCCAAACATACCAGGCAAGGCCATTTAATACTTTATATGTCAAAAGTAGTATTTTAAAATCTATGCGAAATTTCACAGAGAGCCAGTGAAGTGTGGATAAGATAGGGGTGATGTGCTCATATTTTCTGGTTCTAGTGACGACTCTCGCTGCTGCATTCTGGACTAACTGAAGCTTGTTTATGCACCTAGTTGAACAACTAGACAGTAAGGCGTTACAATAGTCCAACTTAGAGGTGATAAAAGCATGAACTAATTTTTCTGCATTATTTAGTGACAATATATTCCTTAAGCAATATTTCTGAGGTGAAAGAATGCTATCCTGGTGATATTATCTACATGAGCTACAAATGAAAGACTAGATTCTATAATCACATGGAGGTCTTTTACTGTTGCACTAGATAGAAAAGAAAGGCCATTTAAAGTTACAGTGTGAATTACTAAGTATCAAATCCAACTATGAAGTCTGATTTAATTGGTACCATTAAACATTTTATTTTTATTCATTTTATGTTTTGCTGAAGAAATACATTTTCTCCAGAGCTCAAGATCTGCTCGGTCTTGTTAATTCGTTTTGAACCCCTCAATTCTGCCAATTCCCCCATCAGTGAAATCGCTTTGATAACTTCACACCTATTGTGAATGAAAGGTGAGAAGAGGGATTACAGTAACTGGGGGTCTGTGCGTGTTCACCTCGGAGCGCGTTGTATTTAGCGGGTAGCCTACATATTTGCTTGTTACATTTCTGGGGAAGTATGTCTGCAGTTTTATTGATAAATCTGCTCATATCTGCGCACGTTTATCATCCTTTTGATCAAAAGGCGTGCACGCGCAACTCACTTTCACTTTGCAAAAGGCTGTTATCATTGTTTAGTGTATATTTAAAGTGCATATACACAATAAAAAATATTGTTTAATGCTAACATATCATACACTTTTGTATTCTTTGTTGTACTTCGTCTTTTTGCACATGCATGGGTGCATTACAATAACAATAATAATAAATTCACAGCACTACTACTATTACTAATAACAATAACAATAATAATAATACTGAATGGAGAAAGCGCTGTCAAAGAAGAATAATCATTGAAGGAGAGAAGAAAATGAAGAATTAATACATATCAGTATTTACAGTTTGAACTCGACACGTTTATAAGCTTTGTCGCTTGCTGTCAATGAGGGCCTAAGAGAGATTAACACATTTTCCGCTTCAGTAGACACACAATACCTCGGATTGAAACACGACTGCCCCCTACATGTAATGAACGTCATTTTCACAGCTTCCCATGCGATGCTGTGGCAGCTCGCGAGATCCCTTTTCTCGAAACGTGTGTTCTTAATGGCCAGATCTGTAGGTTTTCTTGTAGCATAATTAGCTCTGTTTGCATAGAAGCAGCACTGGCCTATTATAATACTTTTGTGGCTTCATTTGAGAATTCTGCAATATTTTTGGCAGGAAAAGCAATTCAGCATAATTGTTGTTTTCCTGCAGTCAGATCCAAAAGTCTATGGAAGTGAAGCAGGTCCTGCTGTAAATAACATTTGAACACCTCCGGCTTCCTCTGGAAAGCACGGGCAGCTGACATGAGATCACACACCGTGCTGTTTTTGCCTTGGAGCTTCATATAAAGGTCGTTCTTCATAAAATCCACAAACAGTTTGGCTTTTGCACTCTTCTGATTGAACAGAAATGTCTCCAGCTCTCTCCGCGGTACCCATTACTTTCCCTTTACTAAGCCACCGCACCGTTGTTGTGAAGGAGCAAATCATCAAATGTCGCATTCACCTCTATTAGAAATGAGCGCAATAAACGATGTTGCAGAGCAGAGGATGCTCTCAGATGGTTGACTAGTTACATGACTGTTGTTATGACTTCTGAGTATCTTTCTCCAAGGCTGGCACACAAAACCATCTGGTGAATTATACCATATGGTGAGATATGCCATGAGGTAAGTTTAGTGAGTTCTCAAGTATGACACTAAGCCCTTCTTTTTCTCAATCATACATGGTGCGCCATCAGTAGCAAGGAAACAACATGCTTCAGGTCTATCGCTCTGCCTCTAAGCATCTGTGTCACTGCTTCATGGATGTCATCCCCGCTTGTGTGTCAAAACATCTTCATGAAATTCTCCCTTTTCTTCATCAAAAAATGAAAGAACATGAACTGTGCATTGAATGTGGTGTCTGTGGATTCATTCACAGCCAATGAAATGAATTTGACTTTTTTTTATAGCAGAGCTAAGTTGTTCAAGCAAGTCTTTAGCAAGTATTTCAGTTCGTCTTGCAGCAGTGGAATCAGAACAGGGTATTGGTTTTATTTTCTGGATTATTTCACCCTTTTGAGTCCCTTCAAACAGAGCAGTTACCACTTCACTCCTGCACTCTTTTAACTTCTTTAGCAGCAGAGAAGGGTTTCTTGTATTTTCTCAGGACCCATGCTACTCTTAGTCAGGTTTCTGTTGCCCACTCCTGTTGTATGGCTGATCTATCTATTACACTGCTTGTAACAATAATAATAATAATACTGAATGGAGAAAGCGCAGTCAAAGAAGAATAATCATTGAAGGAGAGAAGAAAATGAAGAATTAATACATATCAGTATTTACAGTTTGAATTCGACACGTTTATAAGCTTTGTCGCTTCATAGGATGATTTCAGCTGGTTTATTTTTATGGTCCTTACCTCTGAGTTCTGAGGGTAATTTTGTTTGAAATGTGGATGCTTGTTTCACAACGGCATTTCACATTACCACTTTTGATGATTGCTGCCGTCTCATTGCAGATTAAACACATTGGTTTTCTGCTTCCCATGGGGAGCACAAATGCATGTTTTCTGTGCACTCACTCTTAAATTCTTTAAAAAATCTTTAAAACTTTTCTTTTTTGATCAAGGGGCAGTTTTGATGATGCAATCTTCACTTTCAGTCAGCAAAAAAAAAAAGTCATTCTTTGAAATTTACACTGCTCGCCATTTTTCAATATTATACTGTTTCGCTTCAAGCAATTGCCTTTTACCAACAGAAAAAAAAACTTGATGCAAGATGATGCTAAGAAAATCATTCAGAAACAGCTGTTCTCCATTTGAAATGATCAGAATCACTTCATTAATGACATTTACACTGAACAGCCACTAAATTAAATCTAATATTGGTTGTTTGTAAGCTCATGATTGTGAGCTAAATTAAATCTAATAATTAAATCTAAATTAAATCTAATATTGGTTGTTTATAAGCTCATGATTGTGTAGTAATGCTTTCCACTAAGGATTTAATACTGCCCTGTGACATGGCATGTGTAGCCGTTGACTGTGTTGACTGGCTTCACGTGTCTCCAAGGAAGCATGTGTTAATCTAAACCCTGCCCGGTTTGTAGCTTTTGTAGTACTGTGGTGAGGGTAACATACAGATGGTAGACAAGCAGTACTCTAGTTTCACCGTCGCGCATCACGGCGACAGCATTTGGGTTTGTACATTTGCTAGCTGTTACCGCTGAGTGGCGCTATATAACTATAGACCAACACCTCAGGCCTTAGTTCATTTTCTCAAGGATTAATGAGCCGCAGCTCCTTTAGAGCTGCACTTAGTAGGGGATAAAAGCAAGTGTAACATTGTAGTTATGTAACGACTTCATAATCACAGTACTAAAATTACAGTAAAAATGTAGAATTAAATTTTATTAGTATCGAATTTAAGCAAAGTAAACGTTAACACAGTGAGCCTTTAGATTTTATCATGTGTAATTAGAAAAGCTATGCATGTAGGGTTTTGGGTCATCTTATATTTTGTGTTCTTTAAATTTGTAGTAGATGTATTAACTGAAATAAATGAAACTAAATGACCATAAAATTAAAACCTTGTCAGGACGTGCTACTGCGTCAGCAGATGTCATTGTCATTCAGCCCCGCTTGTGTTTTTGCGTTATTATAAGAATGAAATGCAGTAGGCTGTTTTTGATCATCATAATTTTCTTTAATAAATAATGACCCCCGTTGCGCTGTACCACTGCTGGCAAAACCTAATGAAATACACGGGAAACATTAAACGAATTTGCAATCACAGTATTAAAATTATAGTAATACATACAGCATAGGCGTTTCTTATTTGCATCGAATTTAAGCAAAGTAAATGTATATCTACCTATCTAACCTTTATATCTAGCCTTTAGATTATATCATGTGTAACACAGGTGTGAAAACATGTTAAAACAGACTCTGTGTGTGCATCAGAAAAAGGTTGCCAGATTAATGTTCAAAAACAACATCATAAAATTATACAAGCCACATAGACTTTATTTCTAAAATAATGAAAGTAAACAGGGTGTGCTAACTTGAGCGCGTTAGAAAATGAACCAAAACTCAGAGTATACTTGTCTCACAGATGTGAAAATATATATACTTATAGAAAGCGAAATGTCTGCTTTTATATAAACTAATGGAAAACGATTTTAGACTTCTAATTTTAGACAATGTAATTCAAAAAGTGAATTATAAGCGAATCCACAGCTGCGGAGATGACGAGATGACATGATCACCTTCATCACTTAAGCCGAAACCAAAGAAATCACTAATTTGTCAATGAATTATTAAAATGGTCAGTCAGTCTCCTTGTTGTTTTTCCCGACACATTAATAATCATTAGTCTACTTCTAATGACTCAGCCGTCACCTGAGAGGTGTCAATAGGTCTTACATATTCATGAAAAGTCGTGGATTATTCAGTGACATTAGTGCACATCAGTCACTTTACCTCAAATAAAAGGTCTTTCTGAGTGTTATAATATAGCTGTAACATAACAGATATACAAACAGAACAAACAGTGCGCACTGAATACTAAACCTAAACCGAACGTGTGGATTAGTAAACTGATATGCGTTTTTCTTAGCCCCAATTTTAATATTTTATAAAAATACCAAAAACAAAGTCAATTTTAGAATCTAGAATCCAGAAGATGAAATTTACACACATTTAAAAAGAGGCCAGAAGCACTACAGGTCTTCAGAAGAGCCTCAGATCCATGAGGGTCTTAAAGTGGGGAATGGTGCATTTTAGTTTCTCTGAATGTATAGGTAAAAACAGCTGATTCACACCTGGGGAGGGGTGAATTATTTGCATTTTAATGTTGTCTGACATTGTGAAGCACACAGAGTAACACTAAAACAACAACCCATGATAAATAGGAATAAGAGGCCCTGATTATGCCTCATAAATACTATTTAGTACAACAAAATTTCTCTGCGCTCTGGAAAACTTTATGCATGTGGTTCAGTGCTGATTAGTTGAGGTAGGAAATAAATAAAAAAATTATCCTGCATCAATTTTTATGCGTGCCAGCTATTTAGTATTTAGTTAGAAAATTTTCAATACAAATCTTATAATGCCCACATGACTATCACGCTAGCAACAAGGCTAACTTTACAGACGCCACAAATACAAACATTCTGGAAACAATCGCTAACTTAAAACCACTCCTTCGACCAAAAATTTTATGTTCTTTCATCTACATTATCCGAGGTGAATGTATCGCTTGCTAATATCTCTGCCAGGGTGACTGAAACGGAGGAAGTGGCTAAAATTCACGAAGCCCACATTGAATTGCTGGAGAAATTATGCGCACACCTGGAGACTGAGTGTGGAAAATTTCGAGAAAAAACATGTGATTTAGAATCAAGATCTCGACGTCAGTCAAAACATCAGAATTTACAGAATAAAAGAAGGTGTTGAAATGGGTAAACCTACAGAGTTTCTGACCGAACTCTTGAAGCAGGTACTGAGCAAAGGGAATTTCGAAAGTCCAGTAATTGACAGGGCACACCGATCGCCACAGCCATCAAGAGATGAGAGACCTCGGGCATTTATTGTTCAAGTTCATCATTATCAAGTGAAGGAAAGCATTCTACGTTTGGCAAGATCGAAACCCCTGCAATATGATGGCACAACGATACATATCTTTCCTGATCTTGCAGCCGACGTAGTGAAACCGAGACAAAAGTTTGACAGCATACGAAAAAAAATGCAGGGAGCATGAGGTGAGATATAGATTTCGTTTTCCCCCAAAGTTCAGCGTGACCGTCAAAGGTAATGAAACAAAGGCTTTTGATTCACCTGAGATGGCCGAATCATATCTACGCCAAACAGTGGACAACTGGTAAAGCAATTGAACTGAACTGTTGAAAGTGGCAAAAGATTCATAATGAACGAGTTCAGTTACGAACATATTTGATTAATAAAAATACTGTAAATTGTCATTTCTGTGATATTTTGAGATATGCGGTGACTATCTCAACGGAAGAATGCCAAAGGGGCATTGGGCAATGTTATCTTTAAGGGGAAGAGTATCCATAATGGTTACATGGGATACAATAATAGGGGGGAGGGTGGGTCGAGTCGGAATTTTGTTCTAATTCTTAAGGTTCATTATGTTTGTGTTCATGGGAATGCCATTTTCCTTTATTTGGAAGGCTCAATTAAAAAAAAGTGTATTCAAGAAGGTCAATTACAATGCAACTTGTTTTAAATTGTGAATAATATAAATGTTAACTGTGGATGGACATTGACTATGTTAAAGTTGGAATGTATGTGGAATTAATAGTCCAATCAAAAGAGGGAAAGTTTATGCACATCTTAAGAAAATTGGTGCAGAGATAATATTCCTTCAAGAAACACACATTAAAACTACAGCAAGGTTTAGTATCAAAGCTCCATGGATGTCTCAAGTTTATCAATCAAATTTTTCTACTAAAGCTAGAGGAGTAGCGATTATGATAAAAAAAAATCTGTTCCCTTTATTCATAAACAAACAATTCATGATATAAATGGCAAATATTTGATAGATAATGAATTTATTTGCCCAATTATTATCACTTTAGTAAATATCTATGGGCCTAACTTTGATGATCCTTCATTTTTTGAGAAAGTCTTTAATAAAATACCGGATTTTATGAATACATAAGTCATTATGGCAGGTGACTACAATTGTGTGTTAAATGCTATGTTAGATACGCAACCCCGTCGAACTACAACAAGCAAATCATCGCTTTTATTTATTTTTTTTGTAAATTTTTTTTGACATTTTAAACATTCATAACAAACACTCAAACAAATCCACATACCCTGCCCATCTTTACAATGCAAATGACAAAGAGACAGAAAAAGAAAAATAATTAACAAGATAACCAAAATAAAATAAAATACATAAATAAATAGCAATAATCATAATAAATTAAAATTATGCAGAAATAATGCATTATAACATACCAATGCTCAGAATGTTACTTAAAGGTACATCAGTAAAATCGAAGTATGGAGACCATATTTTAAGAAAAGTTTCAGTGGACATATGAGTAACACGTTAAAAACTCCAATTGAATCATTTCTCTAATGATCTTGTGCCATCCTTTCAAAGATGGGGGTTTGTCATTAATTCAGTTCAACAATATATTTTTCCTAGCAGCAAATCTAAAATCTGAAATAAGCATTAATTGAATTTGTTCTGCAATTGTCCAACTGGGAGATCGAGAATCAAAGACAAGGGGTCCAGCAATATGTCAGATTTAAAAATATGGCTCACACAACCCACAACTTTTGACCAATAAGCACTTATAATGGAACAATTCTATACAATGAATGAAATCTCCTACTTCTACTTTACACTTGAGACATAGTGGAGAATTTCTTCAGTCAAATTTGCTTCTGAGAAGAGGTGTAATATGCAATCTAGGCAGGATCCTGAGTATCCTGAGAATAGCTTTGGCCCTTTTGCAGATGGAGATCTTATTTGCCTGCCTCCAGACTTGTTCCCACTCCTCCTCTGTAATAGTTGAATGCAGCTCCTCCTGCCATAAACATCTAAGGTCCTGGGTGTTCCCACTTCATATGAACAGAGGGCATTATAAAAGTGAGAGATCTGCTTACGCAGTGGGGGATTCAACAGGATTTTATCAATGACCGATATAGAAGAGTTAGTGACAAGAGTAGTACTTTTAAAAATATAATTCCTAATTTGAAGAAACCGAAGGAAGTTAGATCGGGGAGCTTATATTTTATGACATTAAAGATCCATCACAGAACAAATCCACATTTCTGCATATCCCATGAGTGATCCAGTTTTTAATGCCAAGATCTAAGAGACTGGGCAGAAACTCTGGGTTATTATCAATGGGGGTTAGAGAAGATGATAAGTCGGCCCTGCCCTCTATCTTGCGTATGGCTGACCAGACCCTCCATGTATTACGTACAATTCTGTTGTCACCCAAGGACTTTATTACCTTGAAACTTCTCGTGAATAACAAATTTTGTAGAGGACAAGTTAACTGAGAAGCCTCTAAATCTAGCCAAATAGATCTTGAGTCCTCGTTAACCCATTCGGCTATGTATCTGAACTGACGGGCCAATTGATATATTCTAACATTTGGCAGATCTAATCCCCCTGAAGAACCAGAAAGCTGCAATTTTGAGAATTTAAGCCTTGGCTTCCGCTTATTCCATATAAATGAGCTAAGCCACCCATTTAATTCCTTTATTCTTTTATTTGGCAACAAGATAGGTATCATCTGTAAGGGATACAGAAGCCTGGGCATTATGTTCATCTTAATTATTGCAATCCTCCCAAGCCAGGAAAGAGGAAGGTCTGACCATCTGATTAGATCACTATGAAGTTTATCTAGCAGTGGAATGAAATTAGCTTTAGTTTCTAAATTAGACATATCATCGGGGTGATATTAATGCAAAAAGCAATGGGGAAAGGGGACATCCCTGCCTAGTGCCCCGAGACAGAGGAAAGTTGTCTGACCTTTGACCATTAGTAATGACGGCTGCAAGAGGTGCGGAATAGAGTAAGCGGACCCACTGAATAAAGTTATCGCCAAGTCCGAATCTATGAAAAGTGTAAAATAAAAAAGGCCACTCCACTCGGTCGAAGGCCTTCTCCGCATCTAAAGATAAAATAAGGGTGTCAGCATTGTAATTATGAGAGAGTTCAATGACATTAAGGAGTCTTCTGATATTATCACAAGAATTTCTACTCTTAATAAAGCCTGTTTGATCTTTTACAGATGAAAGTATTTTCTCTAAACGTAAAGCAAGGATTTTAGAGAGCAATTTTAAATCCACATTCAGCAAAGAGAAAGGCCTGTAGGACCCACATTCCTCTGGATCTTTTCCCTTTTTTAAAACAAGAGTTATATTGCCCTCTCTAAGTGACTGAGGCAGCATATTGGACATAAAAGAATGGTTATACATCTCTAACAGGGTACCTATTAGCAAGTACTTAAATTCTTTATACACTTCACTCCCTAGACCATCCGGACCAGAGGATTTGTTAGATTGTAGCAAATTTAGTGCCACTAAGGCTTCCTCTTTTATAATGGGGGCATTTAAAACCATCCTCTGTTCATCAGATATAATAGGCAAAGTTCATTGATCAAAAATTTTTTCAATGGCATTATATTGTAAATGAGAATATTCAGAAAGATATAAATCAGAGTAAAACTGCTTGAATGTAGAATTTATAAAACCAGAATCAAATGATTGATTTCCTGTAGAATCTTTAATCGAAGTGATGAATAGTGGACTAAATCTATCCTTCAATAAATATGATAACTATTTACTAGGTTTGTTGCCATGTTCAAATAACCTTTGCTTTGAGAAAAATATTTTAGTGTTGGCCTGTTGTGTTATTACCGAGTCCAAGGAGGCACGTATTGCTCTTAATTTTTCCAAGTTTGTGGTAGAGGGATCATTCACATGCTCTTCTGTAGCCCTTTTAAGTTCAAGTTCTAAGCGCTTCTGTTTCTCTATTGTGTCCGCTTTTTTGTAATGAAATAAGATATGACTAATCCTCTAATGTAAGCTTTACAAGTCTCCCATAGCTGGAATGGGTCATCAACTGTCTCTGAATTGATTGACCAAAAAAATCTTAAATTCAGAGCTAAGATATGAAAGAAACTGATTATCTTTAAGCAAAAGTGTGTTAAATCTCCAGTGTTTAGTGGCTTGTGAGGCCTCCCCCTGCCATGTCTAACGTTACTATAGCATGGTCGGAGATAACAGTATTGTTTATAATACAATGGGAGACATATTGCAAAATTGCACTTGGAACAAAAAGATAATTGATCCTGGAATAGGACTTATGAGGAAAAGAGTAAAATGTAAATTCTTTTCGTAGAGGATTAAGAGTGCGCCAGACATCCACCTATCCTAGCTCATCACATAAGGCAGACAAAGTTTTCGATTGCTGAGAGGAATAGTTATTTTTTGAAGGGAGTCTGTCTAATGTAGGATTTAACAAGCAATTGAAATCCCCCCAATGACCACTTTACCTGATGCGATATCAAGTAAATCTGAAAAGGCCTTAGTGAGGAGGTCAGAAGCAAAGTTTGGAGCAGAATATATGTTTAAAAGCGTAACCTCTTCTCCATACACTAATCCTTTAACAATAACATAACCTCATTTATCCTTAATAGTCTGTAAAATTTTAATATGTACATTTCTATTAACAAGGATAGCTACCCCTCTACTAGTCAAGTCAATTTTATTTATATAGCGCTTTTAACAATTGACATTGTCGCAAAGCAGCTTTACACAATCAAAAGAAGTAAGTTTGTATGCAATGTGAATGTGTATGAATCAAAATGATAAGATTGTTGATAAGATGTACTACTTGTTGTGAAGGAAGAGAAATAAATGTGACCAATCCACTTATGTCTAAGACTAGAGTGCTCCCTGTCATTCACATGAGTCTCCTGCAATAGGGCCACATCAACATGCTCCTTACTTAAGAAATCAAAAACCTTCCATATTTTAAGTTTACCATGCAAACCCCTTACATTCCACATGAAAACTCTTAAATTGCTATTGACCATCTAAACTTTGTACATTTTGATGTAATAAGTAAATAAGAAAGTAAAAAATAAATAGATAAATAAAAAATTATTATTATTATTAATAATAATAATAAAAAAAGGAGAAAAAAAACTACAGCTCTTCATAATCATAGTCATTTGCATGAGAAATTTCCACAGAAGATGAAAACACAAAATTATAGCAAAGAATGAAAAATACACAGACGTTTCAGGGCAGTGGAACAAGCAGTAGAACACAGAAACCAAAAGTATCAATATTCTAAAATAAAAATAACAGAAAGTAACAAATAAGAATAGGAGGCATTTTCCTTTCTCTGAGAGGGAACTTAAATCCCCAAAAAACACCTCTTCCATTCAAAATGTCCCAAAACAAAATACTTTCAAAACCATCTCACCCAAGAAGTAAACAGACGAGCCCACAATCTGCACCACACAGCAAATATGCAAAATTATACCCGAACGTGCGTTGAAGAAAAGAAAAGGGACAGTAGTCATGGACAAAGGATCAAGACCCATAGTTCAGTCGCCCGTCGAAGAGCTGCCTGGTGGTGGATCGACACCCGAGGCAGGTCGGATGTGCTGAGCATTCTCACCAATAAAATCTGAGACCGCTGCAGGTGTATAGAGAATCCTGGTGGCATTTCCAATAGTAACACGTAGTTTAACTGGATACAACATTGCATACCGGGCACTGATCTCCTGCAGGCGGTGCTTAACCGAGTCGAATTCTCTGCGCTTCCGAAGCACTAAAGAGAAGTCTAGATAGAAAGATATCTTGCTGTTGGTGAACAACAGGCTTCCATTCCCGGACAACTTCCTACTTGCATCAAGAATCCTCTGTTTATCTCCGAAGTTATGCATGCGTACAACCAACGGTCTCGGCCTCTCTTTAACGCCAGGTCGGGGAGCTAAAGTGCGGTGAGCCCTTTCAATCTTAACGTAGCCTCCCTTCGTCTGCAAATGTAGAAGCTCCGGGACCCACTTCTGGAGAAGCCCTCCACTCCTTCTGATAAGCCGGTAATATGAATATTTTTGCGCCGTCCTCTGTTCTCCAAATCGTCTACGTGCTCCGTGAGTGATGTAACTTGACTTTCAAGTTTTTGAACTAGGGCCTGCAAGCTTTCAGTAAGCTCCTCCGACGAGGCGATTCTCCGTTCGGCCTCATCTAACTGAGTCTTGCAACTCTCTAGTTGTTTAGAATGAATGTGTACCAACTCAGCTACAGGGCTGAGTTTGGCGTCTATTGTCTTTGAAATCGATCTGTCATGTGTTGAAACGCTTTTTTCATGGGCGGGTTTAATTCAAAATCACTGCCAGTTTCTCCCTCCTCTTGTTCTGATGAATCCACCGACTCAGTTGAGGCAGATTCCTTTTTCTCGGCTTTCTTTGCTGTACGAGGCATATTCGAAAAAGATGGTGGCCAGAAGGATTCCAAAGACATACTACCACAGTCACATAACCAAAGCCATGAAATTGCATCTGAAATTTATGAGAAATGACCAAATATTTTACTGAGTGGTGCGGGAGCTAATGAGAAACGCTGCTACTCCGTATCCGCCATCTTGCGCCCCCATCATCGCTTTTATGAAATAATTATATGCAAAAGTTAATTTTTTTCATTTTTCATTTCAAAAGATTTTTCATTTTACTCTTCAGTTCACAAAACTTATTCAAGGATTGATTTTTTCTTAATAGATTTAAGACTGTTACAATATGTTACTTCAACAAAATATCACACTAGACTCATATCAGACAATGCCCCAGTTTCTCTTAATCTAAAAATAAATCGGTCTAGAGGAAATAGTATTTGGAAATTTTATGTTATTAAAAGATATCAAATTTTGTGAATACCTAGCTGACAGATTTGTATCTTTTCTTAGAAAATAATGACAAAGGAGATGCATCAGATTCGATCCTTTGGGAATCAATGAATGCAGTAATTAGAGGTGACATCATGTCATATCAAGCAGCTAAAAAAAAAAAAAAAGGCTAAATTGATTGAAACTGACACACAAGTAACAATATTAGAGATGAAATATAGATCAACCAATTGTGAATCCACTCACAAAAAATTGTTGCACTGCAAAGTGAGTATAATTCTATACTTTCAAAAAAAAATTTCAAAACAACTTATGCATATCAAACAAAAACAGTTTGAAATTTGTGATAAACCTCAAAAATGATTCGCATGACAGTTGAGACATTCTCAGGCAGCACGTGCAATATATAAAATAAAGTCACAAAATGGGGAGGCTCTAGTTGATCCTAAAGAAATCAATAATTGCTTTTCTGACTTTTATAAAATAAAAAAAAAGTGTATAAATGAAAAAAAAGGACATAATTCATCTATTGCCTTTTGATTTATTATCAAATATAGATCTGCCAACTCTTAATTCTGAAGCAAAACACCATTTAGATGATAGGTTACATTAGAGGAAGTGTACGAAGTAATATCACAGCTACCTAATAATAAATCCGCTGTTCCAGTGCCGAATTCTATAAAAAATTTAAAAATCATCTTGCACCATTGATGCATTGTCTGATTAAAAATTCAAAAGAACAGGGCAAATTCCCACCAACAATGTATCAAGCAAATATTGTATTAATTCCAAAACTTGGACGGGATCAGCTGCAGATGTCTTCATATCGACCGATTTCTCTAATTCCAAATGAGTCAAAATTTTAGCAAACAGACTGAAAAAATACTTAAGTTCAGTTGTCCACCAAGACCCAGACCGGTTTTATGCCAGGTAGACATATCTATTTTAATTTTAGACGGCTATTCAATATAATTTATAGTAAGAAAAACACTAAAGCATGTGTAATTGCACTTGATGCACTGCGAGCTTTTGATCAGTTGGAATGGGAATACAGAGATGTCTATTACCGCCGCGACAAAACGACAGCGGCAAAAATAAATCAGTCGCATTTCAAAGTAATTCATGAAATGACCGCCAGGTGGCGCAAAGTGACATTTTCCGTCATCTCGGTTTTGAAAAATAATTAAGTCATAAAGTCAAAACAATATGCTGTATCGAAGAAATACTACAGTAATGGTAATTTCCACATCTGTGTATTTTATACAACAAGCATGAAAAATCTGAATCAGAGCTATTGAAAGACATGAATCAGAGCTATTGAAAGACATACTACCACTACTGTACAATAATGAGTAAAAAAAAAAAACATTGAACATTAAAACAAGTACACTACACTGTAAACCATAAAGCTCAAACACACATTGAGTACTGTTAACCTAAATAATTGAATGAGTAATAATTTTGAGTACGTAAGTAACAATAACTTAAGTAAAACTTCCACCAATATAAACTCTATAGAGCACTCGTGGCGCAGTGGTAAGTGTTTTGCCTGCCATCTGGAAAGCCTGGGTTCGATTCCCGTGCTCGATGGTCTGCAACAATTTTTTTTATTTGTTTAACAAACTCAAAAATTGACAGTTCTGTTGGAAACATCATTAATTAAAAATGTGATTTAACTGATTACCTCAAATATTTGGAGTTTTGCCAACTTAATCGGGTTTACAGTGTAGCAGTGAAAAAATAACTCTAAAAATGCTGTGTTGTTTCTGTAAACACATTGTTGGGTTGTTTATGCTGGTTTAAAATTCTGGGTTATTTCGGGTACTTTAAACACGTTGTTTGGTTGCTCATGTTGGGTCAAATGAGATGTAGTGAGGCATTTACAAATGAACACCTGGTTGGGTTATTTTGACCCAACAACTGGTTTATTTGTTATTATTTGGTTTCTCCAAACGGCAGCCTGCAAAATGTGCTAAATATTATTGTTATTGTGTTACAAGTTGTCACAGCGTGCGTCTGTGATGGGCAAGCGCCCAAATCAATATCGCTTCTCGCTCACTAGCTAGGCGGCCTCTCCTTCTGCTGGTGCACAAAGAAGCAGGGCCGCGGAATTAGGGACGGCTGGTGAGCTATCGCCGCTAATGATCCCAGGCTTCTCCCCACGCTATAAAATATAGCGGGGAGTGTCGCGCAGGGTCTGTTGCACTGTAAACCCGAGCCGGATTATGGTGACCCTGCTGCCGAAGAGGAAAATGCCGCTAGGAGGTTCACGTCACGGCCCTTGTTCTTAGCCGGGAACAGATGTCAGAGAGGACTCCCGACTGAGGCCGCGCCCACAGAGAAGAGAGAGCTGGGAGGGGCCGGTCCGGCTATCTGCCGAAGGAGTAGAGTCGGCGCGAGCGGACAGAGACAGAAGCTGCAGCCTGCAAAATCTTCTAAATATTATTGTTATTGTGTTACAAGTTGTCATGGTGTGCGCCTGTGATGAGCGTGCGGCCAAATCAATATCGCGGCTC
This sequence comes from Clarias macrocephalus, assembly GCA_011419295.1. NCBI lineage: Eukaryota > Metazoa > Chordata > Actinopteri > Siluriformes > Clariidae > Clarias > Clarias macrocephalus. The sequence continues at coordinate 48,203 of JAAGKR010003321.1, read as the reverse complement.
GCTCAATAGCTAGGCGGCCTCTCCTTCTGCTGTTGTGCAAAGGAGCAGGGCCACGGAATTAAGCACGGCTGGTGAGCTATCGCCGCTAATGATCCCAGGCTTCTCCCCACGCTATAAAATATAGCGGGGAGTGTCGTGCAGGGTCTGTTGCACTGTAAACCCGATTAAGTTGGCAAAACTCAAAATATTTGTTTGTTGAATTTGTTCAGCTAACTTGGAAAGTGTCAGTTCTACAAACTCATAAATACCAAAAATTTCTGAATACTCAGAATTATGGCTCATTCAGTTATTTTAGTTAACAGTACTTAATGTGTTTAATTCATGTTCAAGTAGGCTTTATTGTCACTTCAACCATATACAGTTAGTAGACAGTGAAATGAAACAACGTTCCTCCAGGACCAAGGTGCTACATGCAACATAAATTTACACATAGATTAACAGAAAGATTAAACTTGCTAACTAAGAGACAAGATAGATTGTTCTGACAACATAAACTTACAACATAAATTAACAAAAACTAACGAGCCAACTCAGAGAGGAAGACTATCTATGTTTTTTATTTAATTATATAAATACACATAACCGACAACATAAAGTGCACATGCAAATGTAAACAAGAGCAACAAAGTGACAGTGCGACAAACACGACATAACATAACAATACTCAGTGGTCTTAAGGTAGTGAATTGAGGTGGTGGAGAAACAGTAAACGTTCCTTAATGTAGCAGCAAGAATGTAAAAAGTTAATGCAAAAAGTAATCCAGTAATGAATATTGTGCAAAAGAGCATTTACAAGTTGGTGTATACGATAGGCTGGTAGTGTAGATCAGTGTGTTTGCGCTTGTGTTGATTAATCAGTCCAGTCTCAATGTTTGAGGTAGTTGAGTTTAGTTGAGTGATTGTGTGTGTGTGTGTGTGTGTGTGTGTGTGTGTGTGTGTGTGTGTGTGTATTTATCAGTCTTTTCTATCAGTAATTACATTGTGCATTAGGGTTTACTGTGTAGCTATGAAGATATGTTTTAGGGTTACTGTGTGTGCTTTACAATGTCAGACAACATTCAAATGCAAATAATTTACCTCTCCCCAGGTGTGAATCAGCGGTTCTCACCTATACATTCAGAGAAACTAAAATGCACCCCTCCCCACTTTAAGACCCTCTTGGATCTGAGGCTTTTCTGAAGACCTGCAGTGCTTCAGGCCTCTTTTTAAATTTCATCTTCTGGATTCCAGATTCTAAAATTGACAGTTACCGTTTTTAATCCCTGGAATGGAATACATTGACATTTTCCTTATCATAACATGAATTGTATTGTTTTAATCACTCTATACACAATTTTATTTGGTATTTAAAAAAATAGATATAAAAATTTAATACAAAATGAAAATAAACAAAAGAGTAGACCATTTGTATTTTTATTTGTTGTGTATAGAGTGATTAAAAACAGTACAAGGCATGTTATGATGAGGAAACTTTCCATCTCTTCCAAACTGACTGACTGATGTGCCTAACTTTTGTCAGCAGAGCCTCTGTTTCACTGAATAATCCGCAACTTTTCATGAATATGTAAGACCTATTGACACCTCTCAGGTGACGCCCCACCCCCCACACACAGAAAGCAGACCACTACATACATAAAATTTACAAATTTATAATTTACATTTTGCTTTTTTTAAGTATATATTTTTCACGTCTGTGAGGCAAGTATACACGGAGTTTTGGTTCATTTTCTAACGTGATCAAGTTAGCGCACCGTTTACTTTCATTATTTTAAAAACCATAAGGGTTTTTCGTCATTGTGAGTGCACTTAAATAAAAGTGGAGTCTTATAAAGGCTTGTTCACACGCTGTCCTCTCGCGGAGATCAAAGGGCGGCATTGCCCTTTTTAAAGTCTCTGGGGCGTGTCACATCGTCCAGCATGGGACTCAAACCCGGGCTTTCCGCATGGCAGGCGAAACACTTACCACTGCGCCATGAGTGCTCTATAGATTTTACATTGGTGGAAGTTTTACTTAAGTTATTGTGATCTTTACAAAGAAGGAACATTTAGCTCCTTTGAACAGCTAAAACAAAATTATAACCTTACTTCCTCAAACTTATTTCGCTACCTGCAAGTTAGAGATTTTAACATATTAAAGACTTCGAAACCGAGAGGTTGGATCCTACATTAGATACAATTGTTAATCTACACCCTGGAATTATTGGCAATGTATCTAACCTGTACAAGCTACTGTTAGGGAAGGTGGACAACAGTACAGACAAAATAAAACAGGACTGGGAAAAGGAAATTGGTATTAACATTAGTGATGACAGGTGGGATGAATGCTTGAGTAATGTACATTCATGTTCTGTAAACGCAAGACATCATCTGATCCAATATAAGGTCATTCACAGACTCCATTTATTCTAAATCAAAACTTCATAAAATATTTCTAACAATCTCTTCATGTTGTAATAAGTGCAATGTGTCAAAAGTCAAGTCAAGTCAATTTTATTTATATAGCGCTTTTAACAATTGACATTGTCGCAAAGCAGCTTTACACAAGCAAAAGAAGTAAGTTTGTATGCAATGTGTATGAATCCAAATGATAAGATTGTTCCTGATGAGCAAGCCGAGGGCGGCGGTGGGACTCAACAGGGAACCCATCCTCATCTGGGTGATAACGGATAGCAGGGATTGATCAGCATAATAATGTGTAAGACTGGAAGTTCAGTATAACAGGAGATGTGTTAAAATTAAAATTAAAAGGAGTCAAGTTTGTTCCTGGAGGCTCAGGTAGACTGTAGGAAATTCCAGTCCTGAGCTATCGAACAACTGAAGTCACAGGTCCCCAGAGAACAGCTGTCAGCATCAATTGAGGACAGGACAGTCTTCGTGGAAACCATCCCCAGCCACCACACGAATCCAGGCAGACCACACGGGGCATCCATGCGACGAGATCTCCAACCAGAAGCAGGACTGGAAGAGACTCCAGGACTGGTTAGACGGGTCCAGAGGGCAGAGAGGTCTGGATCACTGGCAACTCAGGAGCGACATGTATAGCTCGACAGAGAGACAGGGAGAGGGAAAGGAGAGAGGGAGAGAGCAGAAGAGGAGAGAACAGAAAATAAGGAGAGATGGCAGTTGTGTATGGTCACAGTCAACATGTATAACGTGAATGTATATTTAGTGCAAAGTGCAAGCAGGGACTCCGACAGGACTAACTATAACAGCATAACTAAAAGGGAGAGCCAGAAGGAAACACACACATGAGGGCTTCCTGTGATGTAAAGCAACCAATCACCTCACCGTCTACAAACCTGAGTGATCAATAAGAGTGGGGAAGACAGCATCTAAACATACCAGTTCACCAGAATACTACATGTCCATGAGTCCCCCAGATCTGCTCATTTACCTGAGGGTAATCTATTTACAAAAATGCTTGGCTAAATAAATAGGTTTTTAGCCTAGACTTAAGCACTGAGAATGTGTCTGGGTCCCGAACATTAATAGGAAGACTATTCCATAACTTTGGGGCATTGTAAGAAAAAGCTCTGCCCCCTGCTGTAGTTTTAATAATACGTGGTACTGACAGGCAGTCTGCATTCTTTGATCGAAGTAGGCGTGGCAGATCGTAAGACACTAGCAGTTCACTCAAATGCTGTGGCGCGAGACCATTTAGTGTTTTAAATGTCAAAAGTAGTATCTTAAAATCGATGCAAAATTTCACAGGGAGCCAATGCAGTGTAGATAAGATAGGGGTGATGTGCTCATATCTTCTGGTTTTAGTGAGGACTCTCGCTGCTGCATTCTGTACTAACTGAAGCTTGTTTATACACCTAGTTGAACAACCAGACAGTAAGGTGTTACAATAGTCCAACCTAGGTGATAAAAGCATGAACTAGTTTTTCTGCATCATTTAGTGCCAATATGTTTCTTATCTTGGCAATATTTCTAAGGTGAAAGAAAGCTATCCTGGTAATATTATCTACATGTGCTTCAAACGAAAGGCTGGAATCTATAATCACACCAAGGTCTTTTACTGTTGCACTTGATGCAATCTCTTATGTCCTGCACACACTGCAGTGGGCCTAAAACTGAACCCTGTGGAACACCAAACTCCACTTGCGAACATGAGGAATGGTCACCATCTAAATCTACAAACTGATAATGATCAGTCAAATAGGATCTGAGCCGCAAGAGGGCAGTTCCCTTAATTCCTACTACCTTTCCTAATCTGTGAAGGAGAATACTATGGTCAATGGTGTCAAAAGCTGCACTGAGGTCCAGTAACACAAGTATAGTGACGCAACCCTGATCAGAGGCCCATAGGAGGTTCTTTACTACTTTAACAAGTGCTGTCTCTGTGCTGTGATGAGGCCTAAATCCTGACTGATACAGTTCATTAATGCTGTTTCTATGAAGATGTGAACATAGCTGCTGTGATACTACCTTTTCCAAAATTTTGGAGATAAAGGGAAGGTTTGATATTGGCCTGTAGTTAGAAAGCAGACAGGGGTCAAGGTCAGGTTTCTTGATTAGCGGTTTAATAACGGCTAATTTAAAGGATTTGGGGACATACCCACTATTGAGTGAACAGTTAATTACTTTCAACAGGGGTTCTATTATTGCTGGTACTATCTGTTTGAGAAAATGTGTCGGTATAGGATCTAATATACAGGTTGACGATTTTGAAGAGATGAGTGAAATTAGTTCCCTTGCTTCAAGGGGAGTAAAGTATTCTAAGTTCTGATGTAATGTGGTTAGTTCATCTGTATTACTTAAATTGTCTGGTTTCAAAGCCTGAATTTTTTGCCAAATATTTATGATTTTGTTATTGAAAAAGTTCGTGAAATCCTCACTACTGCATGATGTTGTTGTGGAGATTTCTGCAGTGGTCTTGTTTTTAGTTAATTTAGCTATGGTATTAAATAAAAATCTCGGGTTGTTTTTGTTATTTTCTATAGGAGTGGAGAGATACGTTGATCTAGCATCACTGAGAGCTTTTTTATAGTTCAGGATGCTCTCCTTCCAAGCTATTTGGAATACTAACAATTTAGTTTGTCGCCATTTACGTTAAATTTTTCGAGCGGGTTGTTTTAAAGCTTGTGTGTGGTCATTATACCAAGGAGCGAGTTTCTTATCTCTAATCATTTTCCTTTTAACTGAAGCTAAATTATCTAAGTTATAACGAAGTGCTGACTCTAGATATTCATTCGCCTGTTTGCCTATTCGCCTATTGATCCAATCAAAGTTGATAACTCTGGAAGATGATTGATAAAGCTCTGTGTGGTATTTGATGTAAATGTACGTTTAAGGTGGTAGCGCGTTGCTGTGCATACATTATTAATATGACACGCTTTAATCGAGACAAGATAGTGATCTGAGATAACTTCAGACTGTGAAATTGTGGTTATATTTCCTATACTTATTTCGAAGGATAATATTAAATCTAAAGTGTGACCTGCTTTATGAGTGGGTCCTACTACGCACTGATTTACTCCTACTGAGTCCAGTATGGACAAGAATGCTGTTCTCAGAGGGTCTTCTGGATTCTCAAAATGAATATTAAAGTCTCCAACAATTAACGCTTTGTCTACAGAAACAACATGGTTTGAGAGGAAATATGCAAATTCACAGAGAAACTCAGAGTACGGCCCTGGGGGTCTGTAAATGATGATTAGCGGGATCGACTGAGTTGACTTTGTTACTATAGAGAGCTTCAAATGCATTCAATTTAAAACTGTGTTTTTGTACGATAGACAGATTATCATTATAAATACTGTAACTGCAATGCCTCCTCCTCTACCAGTTAGCCGAGGCTGGTGTATGTAGCTGTATCCAGGAGGACTAGCTTCATTTAAAGCTACATACTTGTCCTGTTTAATCCAGGTTTCTGTTAAACAGAGTATATCAAACTGCTGATCTGTGATAATTTCATTAACAATAACTGCTTTAGATGCGAGAGAGCTAATATTCAACAGTCCTAGCTTCAGATCAGAGGTGCTGGCTGCGCATTCAGTGTGATCTGAGTTTGTGGTGTCTATGTTAATTAAATGACTAAAACAGACTTTCTGAGTCTTTCTAAATTTATGTTTAGCTCGGGGAACAGACACAGTCTCAATATGATGAACCCTGAGTGACGACACTATGCAGCTAGCAGACGGTTGGTTTAGCCTGTCTGTCTGCTCCCTGGCCTGGGCTCTGGATTGTCACCGATTAACTAGGCCTCTTCTGAGACTATGTGCTATACTACAAGAAATGAGAGCAGCACCTTCCCGAGTGGGATGGACACCGTCCCGCCCTAACAGGCCAGTTTTGCCCTCAAAGGTCTTCCAATTATCTGTGAAGCCCACGTTGTTTTCGGAGCACCACCTGGACATCCAGCGGTTCAGCGACCATAACCTGCTGTAAGCTATGTCGCCACGTCTCATTGGGATGGGACCAGAGCAAACTACTTCTTCGGACATCGCCTTCGCTATTTTAAACACCTCTGTAAACTTACTCTTGCTAACCTCTGACTGACGAAGGCGTATATCATTAACTCCAGCATGTACCACTATCTTAGAGAACCTATGCTGACCTAGAGTCCTAAGATTACCTGCTATGTCCGGTGCTCTGGCTCCCGGGATACACCTGACCACTGCTGCTGGTGCCCCTAAAGGCCTAGCTAATTTCACGTGCCTCAGTATGGAGTCTCCTATAACCAGAGCTCTTTCAGGTTTCTCAGCGGGTGCATCACTGAGGAGAGCAAACCTGTTGGCCACGTGAAGCGCAGAAGAGGTGTGCTCTGGTGGGCTAGCCTTAGCGTTAGCTTTGGCTGAACCAGTATGCCACAGAGTCGTCACCCACTCGCCCCGCTGTGAGGGCTCTACTGCCAAAGTCGGGGGCTGGTTATCTCCGCCTGCGGCACCCAGACTTTCCGTTACGGGAATAACGCTGCTCTCGCGCTCTCTAACCCTCTCTAAAGTCTGGATGCGCTCCTCTAATGCTAATATCTTCTCCGTCAGGGTGCTAACTAACACACACCTATCACAAATAAAGTTATCACTAATGATGGAGGAATAATGTCTAAACATCCTGCACTCCACACACTGAGCGAGCTGAATGGTAGACATGATAACGTACCTTTGTGCCGGAGTTGTGATTATTTGGTGATGGATTCGCCTGTTGTTGGTGAGATGATACGCGCTTTCTGCCAAAAAGCGCAAAAAAACGGATAAAGTCCAGTAGTATTAAAGCGTAAAAACGGGAAAAATATATAATTATATATATAAAAACTAAATATAATTTAAAATGCTGTTACAAACGGACGAGGAACTTTCGCGGGAACAATACGGAAAACAGGAAGCTACGTCACCAGAGGGTGGAAGGAACTTTGTTTCATTCTTTGTGGACAGGCAGTAAATTACAACCATACTGGAAAAAATATATTTAAATTTCTTTCTGAAGTGTATTCAATGAATCTGGAACCTGATCCTAGTATTGGACTTTTAGGTGCAAAGGACAGTTCTTGCAGTAGAAACCAAACACAAGCAATTCTATTCTATATGTGTATTGCAAAAAATAATAATAATAATAATTTTACAAATGTGGAAATCTGATGCTGTCCCCACCTTTGAAATGTGGGCTAGGGAACTTGGAAGTATGCTACACTTAGAAGAACTGAGATTCACACTAAGTGACAAACTGTCCATTTTTAAAAAGATTTGGGAACCATTCATTCTATTTTTTCAGATAGACTAAACTGATATTGACATCTACAAGACTATTGTATGTTCATTTATTTATTTTATTTCATTTCATTATTTTATGTCTCTTTTGGTTTTATGGTCCATGTACACCTTGTTTCAATTTTTAATCTCTGTCCCAGCCAGGTCCATATTATGACTGTAAATGTTTCTCATGTATAATATGCCTTTTATTTTATTTTTTATGAACCTTCCTCAAACAATTTGATCAATGTTAGAAGGGTGGGGTGGGAGGTGGGGTTTTGAGTTCCTTTTAGTAGTAAGCTAAATTCTCTGTGATGGAGTACTTCCAAGAGAACCTGGATATATGGTCCATCTCTTTCTTGTAAGGATTTAGGCGGTACTCTATGTATGTAGGTTTTTTTTTCAATGAAAATTAAAATAAAGAGTGAAAAAAATAATAGTAATATTAAAAACAAGAATACATTTTTTGTAAATATTATTGATTACATTTAGGCTGATAAAACTGTTGTCCTCAAAAACTTAACAGATGAAGACTCATGTCCATCAATCTAATATACAGTATGCTGGAGAAACTTCCAGGTTGGAAGACATTGCTTTGTTTAGTTCAAAGACAAGAAAACCTTTAATTGTATTTAATTGGATGGAAAACAAATTTGAGATTATGTAGTTTGTATGAAACGTGAATTATTGGCGCATCCACTGCTGCGGAGATGACGAGATGACATGATTATCTTCAGCACAGACACGAGGCGAGGTCTTGCAAGAAAAAGGGTAATTTATTTAGGAAAAAATGGGGAAGGAAAGGGTTAAAGTAGGGAGGAAGGAAAGTAAGGGTAGGAATGAATATGCACGTGCAAGTCTGGTTGGCAGTGCCCCGCTGGCATGCGGGCACAGGCTGGTGAATGGTGGCTGCGGGCAAAGTGGCAGCATGGGCCCGCATGGACAGCAGCTCCTGTCTCTGTCCGCTTGTGCCGACTCTACTCCTTCGGCAGATAGCCGGACCGGCCCCTCTCAGCTCTCTGTGGGTGCGGCATCAGTCGGGAGTCCTCTCTGACGTCAGGCGGCTGGGCGGCTTTCCCCGGCTAGGAACAAGGGCCGTGACGTGAACCTCCTAGCGGTATTTTCCTCTCTGGCAGCAGGGTCACCATAATCCGGCTACGTATGAGCTGAAGAGCCGTGGGAGCTTCGGCAGTGAGCTCACGGCTGTCCTGTTGCGGACTCGCCTCTTTGAAGTCCCTATGGCACGTTCCATTGCTCCGCTTAATTGCCACTCCTGCGCGTTGTTGTGCGCACGTCGCGCGCACCACTTCAAAGAAGTCCAGTCTCCCAGCTGATCACGAGCTACACTCCCCGCTGTATTTTATAGCGCAGGAAGAAGCCCGGGATCATTAGTGGCGATAGCTCACCAGCCGTCCCTAATTCCGCGGCCCTGCTCCTTTGCGCACCAGCAGAAGGAGAGACCGCCTAGCTACTGAGCGAAAAGCGATATTGATTTCGGCGCACGCCCATCACAGACACGCCATGACAACTTGTAACACAATAACAATAATATTTAGAACATTTTGCAGGTTGCCGTTTGGAGAAACCAGATAATAACGAGTAAACCAGTTGTTGGGTCAAAATAACCCAACCAGGTGTTCATTTGTAAATGCCTCACTACATCTCATTTGACCCAACATAAACAACCCAACAATGTGTTTACAGAATCAACACAGCCTTTTTTAGAGATTCTTTTTTGAGTTATTTTATTGTTTTATTCTGAAAGTCTAGTTTTCCAGCTATTCCTATATTTAAAGTTTGATGTCTTTGAATGTATTTCTTTTAATAACAATAAACAGATACAAACAGAAGTAGGATATATAACAGTTCATTCTTTGTAAAAATTAAGTTGTCAGCTAGTGAACTTGTTTCAATGTTCAACTTCAGTGTTTTTTTGACTCCTATATAATATAAAATACACAGATGTGGAAATTACCATCACTGTAATATTTCTTTAATACAACATATGGATTTGTTATGACTTAATTATATTTTAAAACCGAGACGACGGAAAATGTCACTTTGCTTTGAAATGCAACTGATTTATTTTGGCCACTGTCGTTTTGTCGCTGCGATGAGCACGGCGATAATACATTCCCCTTGTCTACCTACTCTACACTATATTGACAAAAGTTCTCACTCACCCATCCAAATCATTGAATTCAGGTGTTACAATCACTTCCATCGTTAAAGGGGTAAAGAAAAAAAAATCAAGCACCTAGGCATGCAGCCCGCTTCTACAAACATTTGTGATAGAATAGGTTGCTCTTCGGAGCGCAGTAAATTCCAGTGAGGTACTGTGATAGGATGCTACCTGTGCATGTCCAATCGTGAAATTTCCAGCAAATTTGGTGTGGAAGAAATTGACTGACTGGCCATAACCCGCTAGAACACCTTTGGGATTAATTCGAGCGGAGATGGCAAGCCAGGCCTTCTTGTCTGACCTCGCAAATGTACTTCTGGAAGAATGGTCAAAAATTACACACACACATATACACACTCCTAAACCTTGTGGAAAGCCTTCTCAGAAGAGTTGAAGCTATTATATCTGCAAAGGGCGGGCCAAAATCATATTAAATCCTATGGGTTAAGAATTGGATGTTACCAAGTTCATATGCACCTGGCATAGGCAGGCGAGTGAATATTTGGCAGTATAAGTAGGTATCAACCAATGTACTGAGGCTAGCCATACAGTGTGCGTATATATATTGTCACGGCGTGCGTAATCCATTATCGCCCCTCGCTCACTTTGTAGGCTCTCTACGTATGCGGCACCCCTTCTGCAGGTGTGCGAAGGGACGGGGCCGGCTATGCGGGCCGGCTGGCAGTGATTAACATTAATAGGATCTCGGGCTTGCTCCGCATTATAAAAGTAAGGCGCAGAGTTTAGTCCAGGGTCCGAGAAGAGCGTAACGCGGTGGAGCTCGAGGGCGGCATGTGAGTGGGAAATGGAACGTGCCCCAGAGACTTTGAAAAAAGGACAGTGGATTTCCGCCCTTTGATGCCGAGGGAGCAGCCTGGGAAAGTGCTGCGCGAGCTCCCTCGGCATCCTTTGCTCCCGCGTCGAGCTCGCCTTCGCGTCCTCGTCGCCAAAGAGGAAAAGGCCGCGAGGAGGAGAGTGTTAAGGCCACTGACCCCAGCCGGGAAAGCCGCCCAGCCGAAGGACATCCAAGCGAGACTCCCGCCTGAGACCGCGCCCAAAGGAAGCTGGGAGGGGCCAGGCCGGTTATCGACAGCGGGGATGAACCGTCCAGGGAGCGTGCAGGAGCGCTGCCTCGCGTGCTCCGTTCTGCCACTCCGCCCACCGCCGCCAGCCGAGTGCCCGCATGCCAGCTGGGCACTGCCTCGGACCCTGCACGTGCACACATCATTGGGTCAAACCTGTTACAATATATATAAATTGTGTTTGCTGATTTCTTCTTTAGGAACCTTCAAAACCTGGCACTCCAGATTCAGAATTGTCTGACCCTTGCTCCCCCAAACGTCCTCATTCGGTTAGTATAAAAAGTTTTCTCTTTTTCGTTATATTTTACCAAAACTCCTTAACTTAAATTGTTCTGTCTTTTTGTTTCAAATTAGTTATTGAATAATTAGTAAACTGCTAAATAGATGCATTTATACAATGCTTAATGATGAGTAAACTGGCATATGTGGAATTCAAATAATATTTTTTATTAAACTTTTATTAAAAACAGTTTACAGTTAATTAGTTTAATTTAATTGAAAAAATGTTAGGAGTAATGCAAAACAAAACAAATTGTTATGGCTATAACCTCTGTTCCTTGAGGGAGAGGAATGAGGTACAACACACAACGTATGGGATATCACGCCCTCGTGTCCTGGCTGAAGCCACCTATATTCGTGCCGTAAAGGCAGTGAAACCTGTGGTGATGTAGGTGTAGCCCCTATAAGCCCTCGTCACCTCGGTTGACTCTCAGTTCTACAGCCGTTCTTCGCCGAGCTAAGCTGAGAGGCGGGGCAGCAATGTGTTGTACCTAGTTCCTTTCCCTCAGGTAACAGAGGTTATATAACCATAACCATTCGTTCCCTTTCAGTCAATTCACTCGGTACAACACACAACATATGGGACATATATTCACGCCTCGCTGAGCATCTACCAAAGTTAGGAACAAGAACCTTGATAGCTATTGCATAATGGACCCTGAAGAGAGGACACAATGGGCCACCGAGGGGGCTGTTATGTCAAGACGGTTATGAACCGGACAAAAGTGTGTGGGGAAGACCAACTGGCTGCCGCGCAAATATCACCTACGGACATGCCCTTGAACAGCGCCCAAGATGTTGACATAGCTCTCGTTAAATGTGCCTTCACACCCTGAAGCAATGGGACACCATTGCTGCTATAAGCTAATTAAATATCTTTCACAATCCAATGGGAAAGCTGTTGTTTAGACAATGCCTTACCCTTTACTGGACTGGCAAAGCAGACAAACATTTGAAGCATATTTATTGTATGGTCCATGTAGACCTGAAGTACATGTACCGGGCACAAATTATTCAATTTTCCCTGCTCCTCAGAAGCAAAAGGAGGGAGGTAGAAACTATCAAAGTCAAAGACCATAGAGCTATAATCAGTGGAGACAGCCTTGAAATGGCTTGAAATTACGTTCTTGACACCACTGCTCAAAAGCTTGCCACTTGTAAGCATATAAACCTCTAGTAGACAAGGCCCGAGCACATTCGGAGGAAGCCCTTTAGCTATCAGATTGGACCTTTTAACAGGTAAGCATGCAAGTTCCACAGTTCGGGATGCGGGTAAACTACCTTCCCCCCTGCCTGAGACAGAAGGTCCCTGAGGAGAGGAAGTTTCCATGGTTCTGCTGCTAGCAGGCTGACTATCTCTGCATACCATGACTTCGCTGGCCAATGAGGGGCCACCAAGATTAGGGACAGGCCCTGCTGGCGCACCCTCTTGGTGACAGGCAGAATCAGTTCTACTGGAGGAAAAGCATACAATAGAGCTTGGGGCCATGAGTGTGCCAGCGCATCGATCCCCAGTGGGGCACTGCGATCTGTTATGGAGAAGAATAGTGGGCAGTGAGCATTTTCTTTGGATGCAAAAAGATCCACTACTGCCCTGCCAAAGCGCTACCAGATCAGAGCTACCACCCATGGGTGTAACCTCCATTCTCTCACTAGTGGGCCCCCTCCGGAGAGAAGGTCCGCCCCCAGATTCAGGTGCCTTGGAATGTGAGTGGCCCTGAGTGACAGAAGATGAACACTGAACCATAGCAATAGAGAATGAGATTTTAGCAGGGGAAGTGAACGAGTCCCCTCTCTGTTTATATACGACACCACTGTCGTGTTGTCTGTCCTGATCAGAACATGATGTCCTGTCAGAGTCAGACGAAAATGTTTCAGGACTGAAAACACTGCCAACAGCTCCAAATAGTTGATGTGAAGCCTGTGTTGTTCCTGTGACCAGGCCCCCCTCACCACGGAGCCGTCGCACAGAGCGCCCCACCCGCTGAGAGAGGCATCTGTTGATACAACTTTGCGAAATGACACCCTGCCTATTGGAGAGCCCTGGCATAACAGCCTGGGTTCCCTCCAGGGCAGAAGAGCTCACACGCATAATGGAGTCACTGTCAGCCTCCTGTTGAGGGGGCGCGACGCACATAGGCGGTGAGAGTGCACCCAGCGCTGAAACGCACGCATGTTCAACAGCCCGAGAGGCACCACAGCGATCGTAGCCCAGCGATCATTCCCATTAACTGTTAAAACCTTCAGTTGCAATTTTGTGTTGCAACTGAAACAAAGCAAGGCGTTGAAACGCGACTATTCTGTGCTCTGACAGATGTACTCGGCTGGTAACAGAGCATATCTCCACACCCAGGAATGAAAACTGTTGACTCAGAGTCAGTGAGCTTTTCTGCATACAGAGAACCCTAGAGTCTGAAAGTGAGACAGAACTAACGCTGTCTGTTTCCCCGCCTGCTCGCTTGAGCTCGCCCAGTCATCTAAATAGGCCAGTATGTGAATGCGTCTCTCCCGAAGAGGAGTCAGCGCCGCCTTGACGCACTTCGTGAATATTCGGGGAGGTAGCAACAGGCCGAACGGCAGCACTTGGTACTCGTAGGCCACGCCCTCTAATGCAAACCTCAGAAAATTTATGTCGCACAGAAAGATCACTATATGAAAGTAAGTGTCCGTGAGATCTATCATAGTGCACTAAACCCCCGGGCCTCTTGCATTTAGCAGTTGCCTTAGTGTAAGCATTTTGAACGTGTTCAGTGTTCTCAGATCCAAAATAGGACGTAGTCCTCCCTCTCTCTTTGGAACGACAAAATAACGGCTGTACCTAACCAAGTTCGCTTCCGAAGGAGGAACCACTTGAATCGCCCATTTGCTCAGAAGAGGGGGGGGGCATTGTGCTTGGGAGACTGTTAGGGAAGTGCAACGCCGTTTGGGACTGATTCCCTGAACCTAACATATCGGGCTGTCTTGAGGCACCAGTGAGCTGAGCTCTGCCAAACAAATTCCCTGATACGTCTCAAGCAGCATAACAGAATGGAGTGCATAAGCAGTGCCCGCTTGAGCGTGGCAAATCTTCTCCAGCTGGGCAGAGGAGAATCTACAGGGTTTGAACGGACAGTAAACTCCTCGTCAACAGACACAGGCGAAGCTGGAAATGCTAATTCAGAAAGAAGGGGATTAGAAGCAGAGCGACTGTATTTTTTCCCAGGATTCTCGGACCCGTCTTTCCGTCAGGACCTGTCTTTCCAGCGTTGAATGCCAGAGGTGGCAACAAAGTGCACATGACTCAGCTAGCGCTCTCCTAGCATGGAGAATTCCCAGACACAGACGGGGCACGCTTCGTGCTGGGTCCTTCTCGTGCACTCCTGAGGACAGGGACGAACAGTGGACTTCTTCTTTGCCACCTTAGCTTCCATGCTCACACTAGCTAGCACTATTAGCACGCCTGAACAGAAGCCAACCAAACTGAGATGTCGCTATTGCTCTGACTGACAGTGAACCTAAAGTCAGTGCTCCGCGGGTAGACAACTCACCAAATGAGGCTGTTGTCTCTAATACCAACAGGAACAGTTAAGCTGATTTTAAGCTCAGTCTTATAATGTAAAATGTAGATTTTACTAGCAGCACCTAGAAAAGCTCTACAGAAAAGGTGTTCACAGCGAGTTGAAGAGCGTAAGAACTGAGAACTATGTCACCACAGGTTTGACTGCCATTATGGAGTGAATATAGGTGGCTTCAGCCAGGACACGAAAGGGCGTGACATCCCATACGTTGTGTGTTGTACTGAGTGAACGACTGAAAGGGAACATTTTGCTGTCAGTATCTGAGATGTCAAGACTGCAATCACAGCAAAAGTAGCCTTCTGCATACAAGTGGTGTGTACAGAATTTTTTCCTCTAGTCTTTAAAAAGTGTTTAAAAACATTAAACATTCAAAGCTAATATATATATAATATATAATATATATATATAATATATAATATATATATATATATATATATTTTTTTTTTAATGTGGTGATCGTATATGCAGTGTTTATACAGATTTAATGTCATTGCTGTTTGCATATCTAAACACCAGGTTTGTTGTCCAATAAGTACGTAGATTGAAATATATATATTTTTATATATAATTATTTTATCATTTCGCTGTAACAATTTTATAGCATTAAAATAGGAAGGGGAAGTACAGTTAACTAGTACAAGGAGGACAGCGGTCGTGTGAAACTGGGTATTAATTTTGTATACATGGCTTTACATGATCCACATTGTTTACTTTTTGGTCACACTCAATATCCATCTCCTACTTCCATGCTCTCATTGCTTTTTTACTGGCTTTTTCTTTAGCCCTGTGAAAAATCTGGACCCTTAAATGTAACCAAGATCACTGAACATGGCAAGAAAGTCCGGTAAGATAAAAGCAGACCAAAGAAAATGGTAATATGTTTTAAAACTGCACATGACCTGTATCTACAGATTAACCCAATCTTTGGTGCTTGCCAGTGCCGTGAATACTTTCCCTACACTCAAACAACAATTAAGTTAATAAAAGACTCAATTCATTAAAACACTTAGATATACTGAATATTCTGCAATTAGAATTTGCAAACATTGATATTACCTGGGGTTAGTACTTGGATGGACAAATTTGCCTAAGCAACACTTATCATCAAAACACACTGCTTGTCAGTTTCTTTCTTTTTTGATGTCTCATGTGTTACCCATAGTAAGAACTGGACTTCATCTTGGACACTTTTACAAGGTTCCCAATTAATTTTTGCCAAAAGTCAGGCTACGTCTTCCAGTTGGGTAAGTGACAATCTGCCATTTGCTAACTTGGAACATGTCTGTGTCTAAGTTTACATTTTGTATGTTCTTTTTCAGTTTGGGAGCCACTTATCAAAGCCTGAATTTAGTGTAGATCTAAGGGGAGCAACAGTAGAGAAGGCATCCAAAGATAAATCCAGCAGGAAACATGTTTTAGAGGTAAGCCAACCTGGATAAATAGATGAATGAATGACTTGTTCACATGAATAATTTATTTACACTGCAACAAATTTACAAACAGTGGTACAGTGGAGCCTCGAATTGCGAGCAAAATTTTTTCCATAAATTTTGACTTGAAAAATTAGCAAGTCTTGGTTTATGAGTACCAAGTATTATGTTGCACACATGTGCTTCTTGTTTTGACGCCGAGCATCACGTGATCACCACAGAAGTGATCACAACAAAGTAAAAATATGGAATTTATGGGGTCAGTTTAGAGTATTGGCTCATACTACTGATATTTGGATTTTATTACAAAAGACAATATAGCTACAAATGGTGATCTGTAGGGTTCAAAATCTATTCACATGTAGCACCTCCACCAGCCAGCTGTTGCCAAATTACTTACACAACATAACATAGAATTAAGAAGACAAAACTCCTAACAAATACAAATGGGTTCCAAGCGCTGTGTTTGGCCACCTAATGTTAAATATAGCTTCAAAAGGCAAGCGCCAAGTCCAAATGACATCACAAGTGTTAATGGCATTAACCTCTATAGAACACTAAAGGAACCATAGACAAAAAATATTATTATATTTCATGATAGCAGCTTAATGCTGAAACTATGAAGTGAAACATACTTCTCATAGTTTCTTGTTTGCAGTAGTGGGAGTACCAGATTGCTGCTATCCCATCCCATCGAGCATAATTCATTCATAATAGGAACTCAGACAATTCGTTTCACTGGCCAAAAATATTAATGTAAAAATAAAACAAATTAACCTGTATTTTGCCTAAAGAATCCCTACAGAGCAGTGTTTCTGTTAGTGTGTGTGTGTGTGTGTGTGTGTGTGTGTGTGTGTGTGTGTGTGTGTGTGTGTGTGTGTGTGTGTTAATGTTTTATTTATACTGAGTTTGCTACAAACTCTAGACAAATTGCATCTGACTATTTGTGACAGAACACAGTGTGCCATATACTATAATAAATTAAAAACTAATAACTGTGCAAAACAGCAGCACCAAAAAGAAAAAAGAAAATCTGCTCTTAGATAAGAGCTGGCTCTATCTGTTCATATAAAAGTGTAACTCATAAAATCAACTTGTTCCGGACCAACACGTCACTAACCTGTGGAATATTTTGCATTCGCACATTAGACAGCAATCTTTGAACGGTATGAGCATTTTGAGGGAATATCTTTTGTAAGAATGGTCATGTGTCCTTACAGTTTGAGATTTGAGGAATATCTGTGAAGGTATGTGAAGGTTTCTTTATTATTAATTAAAATATCTTTCTCAGGTGAAGACTCATCGTGGTACTGAGCTCCTTATTCAATCAGATAGTGAAAGCATCATTAATGAGTGGTTTAAAGCTCTAACTGAATCCATAAATATGAATGTAAGAATACACACAGACACACACACAAACAGCTCTATATATTCCATGTTACATATACACTCACCTAGGTCAGCAACACATCATGTTTCATCTGCAGTCCTCTTCAAATATATTGGAAAGTCAAGGCCAGTTATTTTGTTTTATTATACACTGAGGACATTTGTGTTTAAGATAAACAATGAATTTATTATATCAGAATTTTAGCTTTCTTTTCCTTTTTTAAAAATATATTTGTAAAAGAAAACATGGTATGTTTGGAATCAGACATTCAAATTTTGGGGTGAGCAAATGTATTGGAACAGAAAGTATGAACAGAAGTTCATACACTTAATAGTTGCTTGCTTTGGTTAATATTTGGTTGCTTTGGTTCCTTTAAAAAACTTCTCCAAGCTCTGCATTGACATTACAGAACTTTTGCTTTTAATTACAGAACTTTTAATTCTTCCATTATGATGCTTTTTCAGTTTCTTGCAGTATTGTTTGTTTTGAAGGATTTAAAGGATTTGAAGCCTCTTCTTCAGGAGGTGTCCTTCTAATTGGATTGAATGTATTTCTCTGAAAATTGTCAGACA
The DNA here is from genome assembly GCA_011419295.1 of Clarias macrocephalus. Lineage (NCBI taxonomy): Eukaryota > Metazoa > Chordata > Actinopteri > Siluriformes > Clariidae > Clarias > Clarias macrocephalus. Next base: position 30,017 of record JAAGKR010003321.1, on the reverse strand, counting down.
AAATGTTTTTGTAGACTTCTAAATTAATTCTGCTATCACTATCATTAGTTTATTAATAAACGTTAATGAGCCACACCCTGCTAATAGGGAAGTCCTGGGGTGCCCAAGTAAAGAGTCCTAATTCACATCCATTCAAGTGAATGTAAGCAACTGTTCAACCAGTTTTCCCATAGTCTTTGTATTGCCCGTTGTTCCCATGTTTGTAGATTGCTCTAGGATAGAGTAGCTAAGGATGGTTGTTGGTGGTACTAGATTGGGTGTATAGTACAGGCTGAATAAGGGTCTGTTGAGCCCATACCAGAAGCAGCCATGCAAGCACACACTATGAGACTGTCTCCACCATGCTCACCAATGTTTTATTACATTCCACTCTCCTTCCAGGAAATGAAACCTAAAATTCGGATCTCTTATTTGATATTCATCTCTTGGTTTTAAACCTAAAAGTATCCAGTGTATAGGAAAAACATAAATAAATAAAATAAATAAAGCCTTTGCCATTCCAGTGCTTTTGGACAGGACATGATATGTCTACATACTTCTTTCTTGTCCTGTTTGTGTACATGCATTTTAAGGCTTGGGAGTCTGATGAGGCTATTGAAGAGGACATGCCAGAATCTCCAGGACTAGAAAAACCTGAGAAGGAGAACCAAGACCAACAGAAGAAAACCAAAACAAGGCTGAAAAAATTTCTTACACGTAGACCCTCTCTGCAGGCTGTTAAAGACAAAGGTTACATCAAAGGTAAAGATAGTCACACACAATATTTATGTATATATTGGGTTTTGCATATGACAATACCTTCATCATCCCTTTGTTGTGTAGATTTGGTGTTTGGCTGTGATCTGATCAGTCTCTGCCAGAGAGAGAAAACTACTGTCCCTCACTTTGTCAAGATCTGTATTAAATACATAGAGAATCAAGGTACAGTCAGTTAATATATTCAGCGATTATTAGTTACTCAGCGATAAGTGTACATTAAAGTATTTGTCTTTTACATGCAGTAATTTTTTTTTTTTTTAAGTTAAAGACTCATCTATTTTTAATTGGATAAGCATTTATCAGTCTCAAGTTTATCTGGAATATTATAGCTGGCAGAGAGACACACATAAATGGCCTGTCTGGACTAAAATTTAATTTTTAATAGAATAATAAATTAACAACAAATTATGAGAGAATAATTTATGCTTATATTTGCCTTAATAGATTAAACAAAATTGGCTAATGTTCAAAACCGTGTAACTATTTCTTCACTTAAATACAACCATGTTTTTCTTTTACTTTAGGTTTGAGTTTGGATGGTCTTTACAGAGTGAGTGGGAATCTGGCAGTCATACAGAAGCTAAGATTTGCTGTTAATCATGGTAATATATAATGTGTGTATGCATGGGCATGTGTGTGGGAAAGGGAAACTATAATGCTACCCTATATAGTACTATTTGAAACAGCATCCAATGTTTTGGATTACTTGACAGTTGGTTGTGTAAAGACAAATCATGTTGTTTGTGCTTTTACAATGTTTTTTAACATTAGTTATAAATATCAAGAAATTACTCATATTGCTCTTTTGGTTCTTAGACCCAGATATCTTAATTTTATAGAACAACAAATAAGTTGTTCTTGCTAGTACAATACTTTCTGAGGGTACTGTACAAAGACTGCTTTTTATCTTGGGTTCAAGCACTTGGTCCTGGAATCTTTTTTTGTTAGGATTTTTAGGTGTCCAAGCATTAAGTGCAAGAGAGACCATACGTGTAGTGTTCTTGTATAGAATGCACCTACTACTCTTGAACATTTAAAGGGACCCACATGAGCCTAAAGGTAGCAAAGTAGCATAAGGTTTTGTGTTGTGGTCCATGTCTCAACTAACTAACTAACTAAACTCTTACTTTTGCAAGCAAAATTCTTGTTGTTGCTCATTCCTTGAGCCTGATCAACCTTTGCCTATGCTATGACTTGTATATCAAATATCATCTTGATACAATCTTGTATCTTATATTTTCTCCGTATTTTGGGGGTTCTCTTAAACACAAATCAGAGTGTGCTATTAAGTAGAGTGTGAACCTCAATAATTATTACAAACATGTTGACATTTGTAAACAATATGGCTGTCATATGTCAATTAATTTTAATGAGGTAGAGTCTAATTTACTCAGATGTTACTCATGATTGCTTTAATGGAAGGAACTAAAAAGGCTACAGGACATGTCTGGGGGAAAAAAAGTTTAATTCTTTTAGTCAAACTGTAAAAACTGCCATTAGGACCGTTTCACTCTTAAATTTTTTTTAAAGTGTTTCCTAGGTTTATTGGGCTGTCTTCACAGACAGATTTCTGTGGTGTCAGATTTCTCAGCAGAGTGTAAATCTCAATAATTCAAACATTAACACAACATTCTAAGAAAGGTGAGCTAGTTTTCTCAAACATCAAGTCATTATTGAGTACAGTGGAACCTTGTATTACGAACATAAGTCGTTCCGGAAGTAGACTTGTATATCAAAACACTCGTAAACCAAATTAACTTTTCCCATAAGAAATAATGGAAACTCAAATTATTCGTTATACAGCCAAAAATTATATATATATATATATACATGAAAATTATTAATACAAAATACAAAATAAAAATGAAATTAATTAACCTGCACATTACCTTTTAAAGAAAAGTAAAAAATAAATCTAAACAGATGAGTGTTTCCGCTTGTGCGCGCAGGCATTGTGTATGTATGTGTGTGTGTGTGTGTTTGTGTGTGTGAAGCTAAAGTAAGAGGAGAGGAGTTTTTAGCCCCTCCCCTCTCCCTCTTCTCGTCTTACACAGTAACCCTTCCTCCACTCTTATTTGAGTTTCACACGCGCACACACAATGGAAACACTGTTTTATCTGGAAAATAAACAAAAAATCTCTCTAATGACACTTGAGGTAGCGCACACTAACAGAATTACTGCTGTAAAGTAAAAATAATACAAATTACCCTACACTTTACCTTTGAAAAGAATTGCGACAGAGCAGTGTTTCTGTGCAGAGCAGAGAGTGTGTGTGTGTGTGTGTGTGTGTGTGTGTGTGTGTGTGTGTGTGTGTGTGTGTGTGAAGGCAAGAGGAGGAGGAGTGGTTGTGTGTGAAGGCGAGAGGAGGAGGGGTGTGTGTGAAGGGGCATGGTGTCTAATGAAGCGTGCGCGCACACAAAGTGCAGTGTCGGCTGACGCAGAAAGAGAGAAAATGGATCTTTAACCTTTTTAATGAGACTTGCTTTTGTTTTACATGCGCACAAACGCGTGTTATAATAAACACGCATACAAACACAAAATAAAAAATGTTTTACACACATGGTCACAATGTTATAGTAAACAGTACACATGCGTACAGATGTTGATTATACTAGTGAGAAACGCGACTAAGACCAAGCACGGGAGACGATTACCCACAATTCCGCAACGCAAGTGAGAGAAAAAACATTGGCTGAGTTGACAAGAAGTGCTTCAAAAGTGGCATCAAAACAAGAAGCGCATGCGTGCTACATGATAATCTGTATTCGTAAACCAAAACTTGCTTTTTTTTCCAAGTCAAAATGTATTAATAATCTTTGCTCATCTTGCGGAACACTCGTAAACCGAGTTTCCACTTTATATGTATTCGAACCAAACTTAAGAATTTTTTTTTAAACAAGGTTCTGAGTATGTCTGCGATAGTTGGGGTGTGACAAATAAGAAGGTTGAAAAATCTGTTTGAACTTAAATTTTAGGTGCTGATTTATTCTGCTAATATCTAACTGCAATTTTAATCATTAGTCAATTACTTTTCACACAACTGGCATTGAACTATCATCCCAACATGATAAATCTGCTGCTTGCAGGTATATTATGCACATATTCTTATGTTTCTTATACATTGGTCACCTTTGCTCATTCTACCTTTCTTAGATGAGAATATAAATTTGGCAGAAAGTAAATGGGAGGACATTCATGTGGCTACTGGAGCATTGAAGATGTTTTTCCGAGAGCTTCCAGAACCACTCTTCACCTATGCCTACTTCAATGACTTTTTCAGTGCCATCAGTAAGTAGAAAGTAACTCTATATATCTGATCGTGTATGTGTTAATGTGTTTCATGTACGAGTGGAAATAAAAGTGACAGAGAAAAAAAAAACACACCACTTTTTAAGGAGTTGACAAGATTTCAACTGACTTTTTGAGTGTGTAAATTGTAAAGTCAGACTCCGCCTGTGTGTGTTTGTAGAAATCACAGACTATAAACAAAAAGTGCAGGCCATCAAAGATCTAGTCAAGCAGCTGCCTCAACCCCACCACGATACAATGCAGGAACTTTTTAAACACCTGAGAAAGTGAGTATAAATGTACACAAATAATATTGACACTCTGGGAAGAACTAGTTTCTGCTAGACTCCACTTTACTATTCACAATATACACATGCATTTACAAATCCACATACTTAAATATATACATGTAACAGCTTTGTTAGAACCAGGAAAACACCAAAAATATATACATACCTATACAACATAATTAAATAACTTACGCTTGTCTGTATGACATGTTTGTGTTTTTAGAGTAATAGAGCATGGTGAGGAAAACAGGATGACCACACAGAGTGTTGCAATTGTGTTTGGCCCAACCCTGCTACGTCCTGAGATTGAGAACATACACATGGCGGTGAATATGGTTTACCAGAACCAAATTGTTGAGCTTATTCTACATGAGTATGAAGCCATATTCAGTGTGTAAGATGTGATGCATCCAAGTAAAGAGAATGTAAGCATATCTTCTGAAAGGGTACCCATTTATTGAACAAATTAAAATGTATTAATACACGTGAACGTGTATGACCTATTTGTAAAGTAAGCCCAACCATTCCTTTAATAATTCTTTTTTTTTTCTCTTTTTGGACAAACTATATTTCATGGACTGTTTTTCCTGTTACAGTCTTCTGGACAACTGTCTACTTCTAGGGTTTTTCTTTATACATAGTAGCTCTTTAACTACAGCACATCTAAAAAAAACTATTGTGGAATTTTTTTTTTTTTTACTCAAAAAGTGAAACTCTCATATATTTCCAGACGGTGTGTTTGTATTTTGATGATTCGGCCTATAGTTGGTGCTGTGCATCTTTCTGTTTAGTTCAGTACACGCAACCACAATCATGGTGATGTCATTGACACCCTCCACAGGGTTACCTGGAAGGTAAAAATGTGGAAGGAAAAGGTGCACAAACATGATGATGATGATGGCCTTGTGAAAGTCAATTCAAGAAATTTGGAGAACTTCACGATGGAGATTTTGGAGAGCATGAGTGGAGTGAAGCTGGTGATATTTTCAGAAAATCGGCAACATCTGTTGCATTCGTAATATAAGTCCACTCCTAAACAAGAGACAACATCAAAAGCATCTTATCTGGGCTAAAGAGGTGAATAACTGGACTGTTGCTAAATGGTCAGGTAAATTTTACATTTCATTTTAACGTCCCATAGTCTGAGGATTGGCGTGGAGAGGCACAGAATGCAAGTTGCTTTAAGTCCAGTGAGTTTCCACAGACGGTGATGATTCTGGGTGGCTTATCATCTGCTGTTGTTGGTCCACTGTGTTTTATTAAGTTCCGAGTCAACACAGCCTCGTCTGGCAGGATATTTGAGGGTACTTCATGCTTCTGTCTGCTGCCAAGCTGTATGGAGATTTCCTTTTCTGGAATGACTTAGCATCTGCTCACAGTGCCAAAACTCCCACTATTTGGTTTGCTGAACATATTGCTGTACTTGATAGGTCAGCCAGCTTGCCTGACCTTAACCCCATACAGAGGGGTTAAGAGGAAGACGAGAGGAAGACGAAAAACACCCTATCCAACAATACAGGCAAGCTGAAGGATTCTATCAAAGCAATCTGGTTTTCAATAATGCCTCAGCAGTGCCACAGGCTGCTCGCCTCCATGCCAATACCGTATTCATACCATAATTTATGCTAAGGGAGCACCAATCAAATATTGAGTGCATGTATTAACTTTTTTTTTTTGTTTGTTTGTTTTAAGTTGGGCATTTCTGTATGGTGAATCTGCTTGAAATATTTCACTTTACTTGTGATGAATCCAGAATGTAGATGTTCACTTTTTAAATAAAATATAAAAATATAATAGCATCTTTTCCATTAAAATTTTTACAAAATTTTAAAAATTATATATATTTTTCCAGACATTTTAACTTTCTGTAACCTAAAAAACAAGGTTTTTACTTGATTTCACATGGTTACACAATGCCTAATGGAATAGGAAGCCCACTGCAGAACTGACAACATTGCTAACAAGAAAATCCTGGTGTACAGTACAGACCAAAAGTTTGGACACACCTTCTCATTCAAAGAGTTTTCTTTATTGTGTTCTTTATTGTGTTCAATAAGATTGTGTTCAATAAGAAGATCTTAAAATTATTGATAGTTATAAAACTTGATAGTGGTTGGATTTCTCAATTTCGTGCAAGTGGCAACTAAAAGAATAACATCCCCCCCGTTCTGTGTGACGCTTGATTATGTGCAATTCATCCTCTGCATGCTGCACTTATGCAATGAAAAGAGAAAGAGTAAAATTTTAATTTGTTGGTTGGTCAACAAAAAAAAAGTAAAAAAAATAAAAAAATAAAATTCTTCCCGAAAGGATTTTTCTTATTTACAAGTCCTGGAACAACAAATTAAAATATTTTAAATTTGGTGCTCATATACAATGATTGCTCTTTTGGTATGTCTCACTGTATTAAAAATGAATATGAAATATTGAAATCAAAGTTACGTTAATCAAAGTAAGTAAATCACTAAACATCCTTTGTACAATTTTCAATAAATTGTGAGCATGTCCACATCCATATTGTTTGAACATAATAATGAATGCCAAGAGCTGTATCATTTAAGCGTCAGATGAGTTTTTTTTTTCACTTTTATTATTAACATGAAATAAAAAATATCAAATAAATCATACATTTAGATTAAAAAGATTAAATGGTGATCCAAATCCTTGCAATTTGTTTGTTTTTATTTAAACTCTAACAGGTTTTCCTAATAACCAACAAGACATTAATACACCAACTTATTATGATAGACAACACATATCAAGAAATAAGACAAGAAATATCAGCATGAACACACAATTACAATGCAAAACAATGAACCAATCAGGTCAGATAGACTAGAAAGTGTGTCATAGTGTGCATCCTGTGTATTATAAACCACCTACAGAAGAAAGTTAAAAATTCCAGTGCACATAATAGAGGGTTTATAACATTTCTTATCATCATCCATTAATGGTGTTTATGTATACCATCCTTAATCCAGTGAATATATGATGGAGGGGTTGCTTCGTTTCATTAAAATAGGATTGAACGGTTAATAGAGAGGAGAAACAATGGCCTTATTTACGTGAGCAGGTAGGTTGGGGTAATCTGGAGCTGTGAATACACTAAAAATAACAAATAGAACATGTACACGTATTTAAGGACATTTGCAACCCCTACATCATGTACCAAAAATAGGAATTGTAAAACACGTAGTTTTGGACATGTCCATGCCATATAATAGATAGTTGCAGGGGGCTCTTTATACCCATCACATGTATCACTTATGTTTTCTTGCAAGTTTGGATTTACAATAATGCAGACGATATAGCACTTTAAACTATATCAAAGCATGTAGAGAAGGATTGACCCCAGACAGAGCCTTATCCCAGTCCTCTTTAGATAACTAGTCACCCATGACCCTTTCACATTGTTCAGGAATATAAGCTTGAGAAGGACAGTTTCTTTTCATAATCTCACCATAGATCATTGAGTCTCTTAGTTTATTGTGCATACTGACCTTTGGCAGAGAGTTCAAACAAGATAGGGTAATTGAAAAATAGTAGCAAAATCTCTGACAGGTAAATTGCAGAAGAAATTAAGATTAGGCAGTCCTAATTTTTTGGATAGTTGTTCAAAACTGGCATAGGTATTGTCAATAGGAATACCCAATACTGTGTATTCCCTTATCACAACAGAAAAGCCTTTGTCTTTATCTGATAAAGATGTTTGGGAAAAGATGATTGTTTAATATGGAAGAGTGAATTGAGATATTCAGAATACATAGACAATTTAAACCGTCACAATGCATAGTGATTTAGTTACAATTATGCTTAATATTGTTGAATAATTAGTGGTGCTTGAGAAGAAAAACTTGTATTATCTTGCATGAGCTATAAATTGTACCTCTGGAGGCGCACAAGGTGCTCAAATTTGCCCCATTTATAAATTATGGTGAAGGTACTCCACGTTGAAAAAGAAAGCGATCACATTTGCATTCCCTGCTATGGTAACTTCCATTTGAACTTGGAAACTAAACCTAACTGTGGATCCCATTGTCATAGAGACATGGGTGTGGGTTCATTTTACTCAGGCAACCAATCAGTCTCTCAGGATCGTTGTGAAGCTGTTAAGCCACACTTTAGCAACCACTTTAGAGCACCTTAGCAACTGATCCCATAGACTGTCATTATAAAAGGCCCAGAGGCCAGAGTTTTGCCACAGCAAGTACCACTTACATTTTCTTCAGAAAATGTAGCCCCTATTGTTCTTTACCCCTCTGTGACTTTACTGTCAAAAATGCATCACAGGCTTGCAGTCATTGTGTATCAAGCAGAAGATACAATGATTTCCCAAACTGCTCATGCAATTCGTAATATAGTGAGAAAATTATATTACAACACAGTGAGATACATAAGCTATTTTTCTGATTTCGTCCCGTCTCTGTTGCATTCTCCTCGTCTGCCATCTTGGCGCCTCCAAGTTAAACACTACAAATGCATGCGCAGTTTGTGAAATTGACATGAGAGTCATGGTTATCAATACATATTCATAATGGAGAAACCCCAAGCATAAAATCGCACTTCGTATTCTATTTTTTTTTTTAAACCACATTTTTGCACAACCTTAAGCTAATATGTACGAATGAATATTTCGATTTAAAGATCAGCCCCTCTGCTTGGTTATTAGAATCATCCTCTTTTTTGTTAAATCAGATTGCTCCTCGGGTTCGCGAGCTCCTGCTCCATGTTGGGGAAAAAAGATTGGAAACATAGTTAATACAGCAAACCCGCGGTGAATTGCGATGTTCTGCACTTGCTGGCGCCGAGCAAAACCGCACTTACTCCGCGTAGAGGTATAATAGGTGTATTATGACATGAGCAGCAGTATTTCCCGGGTCACGGTGAGACTAGTCTGCGCGTGCAGTGACGGGATGTTACAAGCTCGGTCATCTTTAACTCTTAATTATTTTTAATTATACACATAAAAATCAATACAATCAATCAAAAAACAATAACAAAAAATAAATAATAAAACAATCACAAAGTGGAGATTCTACAACTTAAGAAGACACAAAGGAAGATTACAGAGAAACCATTTTCATCGCTTTAGAAGTAACAGAGTCTTATATTAGGAACTTAGGAGTCTTATATACAGTTTCTATATATCTGTTAAGATCGTTTCTGAATACAGAGAACAATGGATTAGCGGCAGTAAATTTTTGTTTATGAATATGATATTAAGCTACTAGTAAACATGTTAATTGTATAATTTTTTCCAATCTTCTCTTCTGAATAGACAAAAAATCCAAATAAAACACCTTTGAAACAGAAAGAAAAGTAACTTTCAAAATAGGATTGAATAAATATTAAGAATTCTGACCAAAAAGTCTCTGTGTAGGAACACTGCCAAAACAGGTGAAAAAAAAACAAACAAGGTTTTGGACCGATAACATTTCTGTATTAATTTGTATGTTATTTCTTTTACTTTATGCATTAAAAAATACTTTTGAGGTAAGGACCATACTTCCTCCCAGGCTAAATTCTCGACAATACTATTCCAATATGATATTACAAAAATAATTGTAATGACCTCTCTGGAAGAGGGCTCTGATTTTATCATTTCTTTTCGGTTGCTCTACAAAGAAGCAAACTCCTCCGACCACTGTGTCAGTTAGTTTCAAGAGCGTGGCCAAGGAAATGTAGTGCCTTGTAACAGTAAGGTCACTCCAAAGGGAGTAGGCATCAACAGCATATTCATTAGCAAATATAGGAATGTTGTATTTCTGTAAAAAAAAAAAAAAAAAAAAAAATATATATATATATATATATATATATATATATATATATATATATATATATATATATATATATTTATTTATTTATTTTATAAAGTCTGTCATGTGTGTTAAACAATTGTCCAAATAAAAGAAAATTCTTTTTGAACCAGTTATAAAAGATTTATTTTTGTAAAGGACATCCTTATTGTTCCATAAAAAATATCCGTGTGGAAAAAAGTTGTGTTTGTATATTAGGGACCAAGCCAAGAGGATTATTATTCCATTCCATTGTTCATGGAAATTAGAAAGTTTGATAGGGTTCAACTCTTCATCGTGACAGCAGAATTACTTGGGTGAAAGAGAAGAACTGATATTTGGGCTCATTTTCTTTATATTAAACTGGAGAAATAAGCAGATGTGTAGTAATATCGGAGGGGAAACAGTGTGGGCACATAATTTCTGGGAAAAATACCACAAACCTTAAGAGACACATCAAGGCATACCATAAAAATGTCTTAGTATTTTTACAGCCTATTTGTGGTAATTATGCTGTGTTACATGTGATGTATTTTATTTTATAGTTAAACGGTTGCCAAACCCATTAAGCTAATAGGCTAGCAAATGATTGTGGCCAATAGGAGCTATCCTTACAACAGTCCAAGTGTGTAAATTCATATTAAAAACAAAAAAAACTTTTCAAAGCACTGTATTGTTCATAGTGCTCCTATTGTTTTGTAGTTTCAAAATATGGACATGCAGCAGTTATTGTGATGGTTAAAAATAAATATACTTATATGAAAACACAAGATGAAAAGATAAATTTTAAATGTTAATGTAATTATTTTGTGAAAAAGGGTTTTGGCTAGACTAGATTGATTGTAGGGTTACTTAAAAATAAGAAAAAATTGCTAAAATATTCCTCTGACAAAAACTAGACTAAAATGCACAGATTTTTAGTCGACTAGAACTTGACTAAAACAAAAATAGAATAAGATTGACTAAATATGATACAAACTAACAGGGACATTAATTCCGAGACTAAAACTAAAATTGAAAACAGCTGACTCCTGTTTTTCGTATTCTTCCCTCGAAAGTTCCTCGTCTGTTTGTAGCAGTGTTTTAGATTATATTTAGTTTAGTTTTTTTTATAATTATATATTTTTCCCGTTTTTACTAAATAACAAACTAGTTTTTACGATTTAATACTACTGGACTTTATCCGTTTTTTTGCGCTTTTTGAGAGAACGCGCATATCATCTGACCAACAACAAGCGAATCCATCAGCAAATAATCACAACTCCGGCACAAAGGTACGTTACTATGTCCACCATTCAGCTTACTCAGTGTGTGGAGTGCAGGATGATTAGACATTCTTCCTCCGTCATTAGTGATAACTTTATTTGTGATAGGTGTGTGTTAGTTAGCACCCTGACGGAGAAGATATTAGCATTAGAGGAGCGCATCCAGACTCTAGAGAGGGTTAGAGAGCGCGAGAGCAGCGTTATTCCCGTAGCGGAAAGTCTGGGTGCCGCAGGTGGAGATAACCAGCCCCCGACTTCGGCAGTAGAGCCCTCACAGCGGGGCGAGTGGGTGACGACTCGGCGGCATACTCGTTCAGCCAAAGCTAACGCTAAGGCTAGCCCACCGGAGCACACCTCTTCTGCGCTTCACGTGTCCAACAGGTTCGCTCTCAGTGATGCACCCGCTGAGAAACCTGAAAGAGCTCTGGTTATAGGAGACTCCATACTGAGACACGTAAAATTAGCTCGGCCTGTAGGGGGCGCCAGCGGCAGTGGTCAGGTGTATCCCGGGAGCCAGAGCACCGGACATAGCAGGTAATCTTAGGGCTCTAGGTCAGCATAGGTTCTCTAAGATCGTGGTACATGCTGGAGCTAATGATATACGCCTTCGTCAGTCAGAGGTTAACAAGAGTAACTTTACAGAGGTGTTTAAAATAGCGAAGGCAATGTCCGAAGAAGTAGTTTGCTCTGGTCCAATCCCAATGAGACGTGGCGACATAGCTTACAGCAGGTTATGGTCGCTGAACCGCTGGATGTCCAGGTGGTGCTCCGAAAACAATGTGGGCTTCATAGACAATTGGAAGACCTTTGAGGGCAAAACTGGCCTGTTAGGGCGGGACGGTGTTCATCCCACGCGGGAAGGTGCTGCTCTCATTTCTTGTAGTATAGCACATAGTCTCAGAAGAGGCCTAGTTAATCTGTAACAATCCAGAGCCAAGGCCAAGGAGCAGACAGACAGGCTAAACCAACCATCTGCTAGCTGCATAGAGTCGTCACTCAGGGTTCATCATATTGAGACTGTGTCTGTTCCCCAAACTAAACATAAACATAAATTTAGAAAGACTCAGAAAGTCTGTTTTAGTAATTTAATTAACATAGACACCACAAACTCAGATCACACTGAATGCGCAGCCAGCACCTCTGATCTGAAGCTAGGACTGTTAAATATTAGATCTCTTGCATCTAAAGCAGTTATTGTTAATGAAACTATCACAGATCAGGAGTGTGATATATTATGTTTAACAGAAACCTGGATTAAACAGGACGAGTATGTAGCTCTAAATGAAGCTAGTCCTCCTGGATACAGCTACATACACCAGCCTCGGCTAAATGGTAGAGGAGGAGGAGTCGCAGTTATTTATAACGATAATCTGACTCTCGTACAAAAACACAGTTTTAAATTTAATGCATTTGAAGTTGTCTATAGTAACATAAAGTCAGCTCAGTCGATCCCGCTAATCATCATTTACAGACCCCCAGGGCCCTACTCGGAGTTTCTCTGCGAATTTGCAGATTTCCTCTCAAACCTTGTTGTTTCTGTAGATAAAGCGTTAATTGCTGGAGACTTTAATATTCATTTTGAGAATCCAGAAGACCCTCTGAGAACAGCATTCTTGTCCATACTGGACTCAGTAGGAGTAAATCAATGTGTAGTGGGACCCAATCATAAAACAGGTCACACTTTAGATTTAATATTATCCTTCGGATTAAGTATAGGAAATATAACCACAATTCCACAGTCTGAAGTTATCTCAGATCACTATCTTGTCTCGATTAAAGCGCGTCATAGTAATAATGTACGCACAGCACCGCGCTATTGCCTTAAACGTACATTTACATCAAACACCACACAGAGCTTTATCAATCATCTTCCAGAGTTATCAACTTTGATTGGATCGCCATCTGACTTCACAGAACTCGAACAGGCGAATGAATATCTAGAGTCAGCACTTCGTTATAACTTAGATAATGTAGCTCCAGTTAAAAGGAAAATGAGATGAGAAACTCGCTCCTTGGTATAATGACCATACACGTGCTTTAAAACAAATTGCTCGAAAATTCGAATGTAAATGGCGGCAAACTAAATTGTTAGTATTCAAAATAGCTTGGAAGGAGAGCATCCTGAACTATAAAAAAAGCTCTCAGTGATGCTAGATCAACGTATCTCTCCACTCTTATAGAAAATAACAAAAACAACCCAAGATTTTTATTTAATACCATAGCTAAATTAACTAAAAACAAGACCACTGCAGAAATCTCCACAACATCATCATGCAGTAGTGAGGATTTCATGAACTTTTTCAATAACAAAATCATAAATATTAGGCAAAAAATTCAGGCTTTGAAACCAGACAATTTAAATAATTCAGATGATCTAACCACATCACATCAGAACTTAGAACACTTTACTCCCCTTGAAGCGAGGGAACTAATTTCACTCATCTCTTCTTCAAAATTGTCAATCTGTATATTAGATCCTATACCGACACATTTTCTCAAACAGATAGTACCAGCAATAATAGAACCCCTGTTGAAAGTAATTAACTGTTCACTCAGTAGTGGGTATGTCCACAAACCCTTTAAATTAGCCGTTATTAAACCGCTAATCAAGAAAACTGACCTTGACCCCTGTCTGCTTTCTAATTACAGGTCGATATCAAACCTCCCCTTTATCTCCAAGATTTTGGAAAAGGTAGTATCACAGCAGCTATGTTCACATCTACACAGAAATAGCATAAATGAACGGTATCAGTCAGGATTTAGGCCTCATCACAGCACAGAGACAGCACTTGTTAAAGTAGTAAACGACCTCCTATGGTCATGTGATCAGGGTTGCATCACTATACTTGTGCTACTTGACCTCAGTGCAACTTTTGACACCATTGATCATAGTATTCTCTTTGACAGATTAGAAAAGGTAGTAGGAATTAAGGGAACTGCCCTCTTGTGGCTCAGATCCTATTTGACTGATCGTGGTAGATTTAGATGGTGACCATTCCTCATGTTCTCAAGTGGAGTTTGGTGTTCCACAGGGCTCAGTTTTAGGCCCACTGCTTTTTTCCCTTTACATGCTTCCTCTTGGCAACATAATTCGTAAACATGGTATTAGTTTTCATTGTTATGCTGATGACACACAATTATATGTCTCAGCAAAACCAGATGAGAAAAACCAGTTTGCTAAAATTGAGCAGTGTGTTCAGAACATAAGAGATTGGATGTTAATTAATTTTCTTCTGCTTAATCCTGATAAGACAGAAGTTCTGGTTATAGGACCACAAGTAGCTAGAAGTAAGCTTTCTGATCACACTGTAACTTTAGATGGCCTTTCTGTCCCATCAAGTGCAACAGTAAAAGACCTTGGTGTGATTATAGATTCCAGCCTTTCGTTTGAAGCACATGTAGATAATATTACCAGGATAGCTTTCTTTCACCTTAGAAATATTGCCAAGATAAGAAACATATTAGCACTAAATGATGTAGAAAAAATAGGTTCATGCCTTTATCACCTCTAGGTTGGACTATTGTAACGCCTTACTGTCTGGTTGTTCAACTAGGTGTATTAACAAGCTTCAGTTGGTGCAGAATGCAGCAGCGAGGGTCCTCACTAGAACCTGAAGATACGAGCACATCACCCCTATCTTATCTACACTGCATTGGCACCCTGTGAAATTTCGCATTGATTTTAAGATACTACTTTTGACATTTAAAGCACTAAATGGGCTCGCGCCACTGTATTTGAGTGAACTGTTAGTGTCTTACGATCCGCCACGCCTACTTCGATCAAAGAATGCAGGCTGCCTGTCAGTACCACGTATTATTAAAACTACAGCAGGGGGCAGAGCTTTTTCTTACAAAGCCCCAAAGTTATGGAATAGTCTTCCTATTAATGTTCGGGACTCAGACACAGTCTCAGTGTTTAAGTCTAGGCTAAAAACTTATTTATTTAGCCAAGCATTTTTAAAAATAGATTAGCCTTAGGTAAAGGAGCAGATCTGGGGGACTCATGGACGTAGAGTATTCTGGTGAACTGGTATGTTTAGATGCTGTCCTCCCCACTCTCATTGTTCACTCAGGTTTGTTGACGGTGAGGTGATTGGTTGCTTTACATTTCAGGGAGCCCTCATGTTTGTGTTTCCTTCTGGCTCCTCCCTTTTAGTTATGCTGTTATAGTTAGTCCTGCCGGAGTCCCTGCTTGCACTTTGCACTAATATACATTCACCTTATACATGCTGACTGTGACCAGACCTAACTGCCATCTCTCCTTATTTTCTGTTCTCTCCTTTTCTGCTCTCTCCTCTCTCTCTCTCTCTCTCTCTCTCTCTCTCTCTCTCTCTCCATCTCTCCTTTCCCTCTCTCTGTCTCTCTGTCGAGCTATACATGTTCGCTCTTGAGTTGCCAGTGATCCAGACCCCTCTGCCCTCTGGAGCCATCTAACCCGTCCTGGAGTCCTGCTTCTGGTTGGAGGTCTCGTCGCATGGATGCCCCGTGTGCTCTGCCTGGATTCGTGTGGTGGCTGGGGATGGTTTCCATTAAGACTGTCCTATCATTGATTGATGCTCTGGGGACCTGTGACTTCAGTTGTTCGATAGCTCAGGACTGGAATCTCCTACAGTCTACCTGAGCCTCCAGGAACAAACTGGACTCCTTTTAATTTTAATTTTAACACATCTCCTGTTACACTGAACTTCCAGTACACATTATTATGCTAATCAATCCCTGCTATCCGTTATCACCCAGATGAGGATGGGTTCCCTGTTGAGTCTGGTTCCTCTCAAGGTTTCTTCCTATTACCATCCCAGGGAATTGCCACCGTCGCCCTCGGCTTGCTCATCAGGGACAATCTTATCATTTTGATTCATACACATTGCATACAGACTTCTTTTTATTGTGTAAAGCTGCTTTGTGACAATGTCAATTGTTAAAAGCTCTATATAAATAAAATTGACTTGACTTGACTTGAAATAACCCAGAATATGTTTAAGTCACCACTTTTTGCTTTGATCACACTTTGGCATCCTCTTGTGGTTTCCAGAGGTGTTGCCAAATGCCTAAATTAGTTTTCCATCACTCTCCAGTTCAACTCATTCCAAAACATCTTATTTGGATTAAGATTAGGTGATTTTGGTTTAGATTTGTTTTTTTGCATAATATGGATTTGTACAGTAGTTGTAGTAACACTACCTGGGCAACTGACTCTGTATTCACTCTTCCTCTACACAAGACAACTGATGTAAGAAGGCAAGAACTGTCACAAATTAACTCTTGACAAGGCACAAGAGTAAATGGTATTAAATTGAAAGCCATTCCAGATGATTACCTTGTGAATCTGATGAGAGAAGGCCATGAATGTTCCAAGTAGTCATTAAAGATAAATGTAGTTCCTTTGGAGAATCTGAAATATAAAATATATTTTGTAAAACACGTTTTTTTAAATTATTACATAATTACTTTATTACATGTCCCATTTCTTTATAGTTTGGATGTCTTCAGTATTGATGTTCAATGTTAAAAATAATAAAGAGTAGGCTAATACACTGAAGGAGAAGACATGCCCACACTTTTGACTGGTAGTGTTTATAACAAAATGAAATATTCAGAATATAATGTGCACAGCTTAGATAAAATGAACTAAAAACAACCACAGAATAATTTAAGGATGGGGGGGGGGGGGGGGGGTGAATGATTTTTTTTTTGACGCATTTCATGTTGAGGTGTGGCTTCAGTAAATTCTTACCAGCAACCTGTATTTAAAGATCTCCATCACAGATAGAGTTTCATTTCCTATCCAGGTTTTCCTTGGTAGACTGTTTAGACTACTCTTTTCTCAGTAGCCAAGAGATCTTGTGCAGCTGTTACAAATGAAGGTACTGTTGGTTTCTTTTCTAGTTTCAAAATGTATTGTTATACTTGATATATTGATGTATATGTTATACTAATATAATATACATCATACTATTTTTCTGAATTGTGCGTGTATATACCTGATATAACAGGTGAGTAAACAGAAAAATGTATGTGGTTTAAATTGACTCGACTTATATAATTTCGGAATTTAGGAGGTTTTTTTATCACAAGTTTCTGCATGATAAAAAAGAGATAATATTAAAAAAAAAAGAAACTAGTACACTCGCCTGCTGAGTAAGACTACTCTAGCATCTCCAAACACATTTATCATTGTTATATACATTTTTTTTTTTTGTGCAGTGATGCACTATACCGAGATTTTTTTTTTTTAGCTTTTTGTTTTTATTATTTTTAAAGGATTATGAGTTTAAACACTCAATTTTTAGCAGGCAGGTGGCATGAGACAATAAGTAAAGTCTGAACGAGTTCAGTCTTCCAGACTGAAGTGGCTAGTGAACATGTGTTTAAATAAGGAAGATCAGGAAAAAAACATGTGACAGGTGGGAAATAATTGCGTACTTTCATTATTATAATTAAGTATTATTTTGGAGGTATTTAAAGTGCTCAGTACTAGGTCATTGAAATTTAACATGTACAGTATACTCTTGGTTATATTTCCAAGAGTATTTCCAAGTTTCCAAGGGGGAAAACAAACAAAACTTTTGTTGTTGTTGTTGTTGTTGTTTATTTAGACATTGAAATGCAAATGTTGAAAATAATGAAGGTGTGCCCGTTACTTAGACAACAAATGACTGAATGCAAAATTGCCAACATTTAACCTACAAAATAGGGAGGATTTAAAAAATCAGAGCTTCAAGCAAATTGTGCACCGTATTCTAGTGACTTTAAGTGTTAAATTAATAAACAAATAAATACATAATATACAGACATACACAGCAACAGCATTGTTATGTACACTACCATGCAAAATGTTCAACACATTTTCTAATTCAATGTTTGTTTGTGTTTTTATGTATCTACTTAATTTTAGAACAATACTGGAGATTTTAAAATTAGGCAATTAAGTAACACCTACAGCAAGAACAGTCTGTTGTTTTTTCAAGACATGAAAGTCAGCTGTTCTGGAACAGTTCTTGCAAGAACAGTATTGTCAAGTGCATTTGCAAAACCCATCAAGCACCAGGATAAAACTGTTTATCATGAAGACCTTCCCAGGAAAACAAGACCAAGACGTACCTTTGCTGCAGAGGAGAAGTTCATTTTGAGTTACCATTAGACATCACAATGTACAGTAACAAACAGCACCTCAGAGCACAGAGCATAAGTAGCACACACATCTCAATATTAACTGTTCAAATGTGATTATTGCGTCTTTCGGATGTCTTCAGCATTGTTTTACAATGTTTTACAATGGTCTCTGAAAAGACCATATAGTTATAAGTGCATTATTAATTAGATGTAACTGTTATTCATTTTGTGCGCATGTGTGTGTGTGTGTGTGTGTGTGTGTGTGTGTGTGTGTGTGTGTGTGTGTGTGTGTGTGTGTGTGTGTGTGTGTGTGTGTGTCTGAGGCAGTTAAGTGGATTTGGATGAGAAACAAGGTGATATCTGTCATATGAGAGGTCTGACAATTATTCTGATTTTTTTTTTTTTAATAATCAAGTCTGAGAAATTTTGCACAACTACAACACAGGCTGATTTGTGTTGCAATGGTAATACAACATTGCAATGATACAATGTCTATTATACATATCTATTATACATATTATTAAGATCTAAAACAGACAAGAGCTTATAACCTATAAGACCACTGAACATGTCAGAGATAAAATTATCCAGAGTGATCCAGAGCCCATCTGCCCTCCTAATCCCTGTGCTGAACTGGACTTTGTGTTAATTTAAATAACTTCTGTTATATCGAACTTTCAGCTGCATAACACACATGATGTTATACAATTTCTGTTATCTGTTATCACCCAGATGAGGATGGGTTCCCTGTTGAGTCTGGTTCCTCTCATTGTTTCTTCCTATTGCCATCACAGGGAGTTTTTCCTTGCCACTGTCGCCGTCACCCTCGGCTCGCTCATCAGGGACGATTTCATTATCTAGACACATTTTTCTTACACATATACACTTCCATAAATTTTTTTCATTTTCTTTTCATTTCTGTGAAGCTGCTTTGAGACAATGACCATTGTTTAAAGCGCTATTGAAATAAAATTGAATTTAATTGAATATTTTATTAGTAAAATTCAACCAATGAAAGTGAAGACGTATTTTCAGAGACAAATCAGTTTAATTTTTGCTAATAAAATAGTTTTTGGAATGACATGACATCATTTTTCATATAATTCAACCCAGAGATGGTAGGTAAACTTCAAAAAAAAAAAAAAAAAAGAAGAAGAAGAAGAAGAAATGTGACAGAGCAGAGATGTGTTATAAGTTAGTGTAAATATGTTAACGGTCATGATCACAGGCATAATGTTTTCATATTGGTCTGAATATAAAATGCTGCAGTATTCATTTCTGATTTTAAGTCTCTCAGAAACATATTGCTTCACCTACTTATTTGTGTGTTACAGAAGGAACTGACATCATTCTGGAACCTTTCTGTTACAGTGCTACGAGGAAAGATTGAGCATGCTTATGATGTCCATGATGACAGTATGTCAATTATTCCCTTACACAATTTTATATAACCACATAATAAGATTATTATTATAAGAGATCACATTAGGGGGAATCTAAATGGTTTGTTAAAAGGTCAAAAATTTTTACCTCACTTGGAACACTGCTCTTTAACATGTTGCATGATTTGTAAACGTAAACTGCATTTTACACACTTTGTCTTATTAAGCAGCATATATTCCTACAGAATCAGACCCTGACCTCTATGTGACCCTGCACCTGCCCACTGCCTCAGCTGGCACTCTGAGAACCAAAACAATCAATAATTGCAAGACACCTGAGTGGAACGAGACCTTCCACTTCCATGTTCCCAGACTGGCCAAGGTGAGTCAGCAGGCCCTGTGAATTTCCCCCAAATCAAAGTTGCTGAGTTTGGTCACATGTCACATGTACTATACCTAAAATTCAGTATTCAGGTACTCCTGATTTAGCACTGTTCTATCACAGTACTGTTTTTTACAGTTTACTGATTATTATTATTATTATTATTATTATTATTATTATTATTATTATTATTATTATTATTATTATTATTGTTATTATTATGTATCACACTTAAATGTTTGAGTTAGTAACATATATTAACATATGTTAATATTACACAAAGATAACCCAAGTAAATACAAAATTAGTTTAATTTAAAATAGTTTTTAAATGATGATTTCATTTATCGAAAGAAAAAAAAAAAACTGTCCTAACCTTTCTGGCCCTATGTGAAAAAGTAATGCCCCCCAACCTTGCTAAATCAAGAATGAATTGTGATTTTTGGAAAGCTCAGTTTTATTAATTTTACTTGCCACATTTAAGCCTGATTCCTTGCCAGACATGTTTAATTAAGAAATCACTTAAACAGAAGCTGTCTGACAAAGTGATGGAATAAAAGAACTAAGAAAAAATATATAAAGAAATTTAAGAACAGATGAGAAGTAATTACAGAAATTGGCATTTTAGTCTGGGCGTCATTGCTAGTTATTTCAAATGCTTGATTGCAGTTGCTCTGTAAAGGAGGGGGGGGGGTACAACCAGGTTTAGGGTCAATTACTTTTTCACAAGATGCAGGCAGGTTTGGCCAGCTCATTGGCAGTCATTTATAAATTTTTCACTCTTTTTCTGTCTTTTTAATCTTTGTGCAATATTTACATTTGTTTAATGATCTCATTCATTTATGTGGGACAAATATGCATAGAAATAAAATAAACAAGAATTGGCAAATACTTTTTCACGACACAGTAAATCACTGAACAGAAACACTTATATTAATGATTTTATACTGTACCTTAGGTTCACAGGGATCTGTGTGTGATTTATAAGCCACATACACTAATAAAAAATGCTGTGAGAAGAAAAAAAATGTTAACACGTTTATATATCCTGTGCTTGATAACAGTCAGGGCTGTAAATACGTTTTCTGACCCTGGAGCTTCTTCCTTTTGCATCTGACAGTTTTTCAGTTACATAACAAGCTCCATTTCTGTCTTATTAAGAGACGCTGGTGGAGAAAAGTCTGTTTATCTGCTTAAGTGTAAGAGTAACTAATTTGTTTTTAGACATTTTAATAAGTGTAAGAGTAACTAATTTGTTTTTAGACATTTTACATCATAAAAAATTATAATGAATAAATAATATAAATTCACACATACATTCCAAGTTCATGGTTTTCCTCACTCCAATATAAAATCTCCAAATTCTTATAAAAGACTTATAAAGAACATTCATTATGTGGAATATTTTAGAGCAGGCAGCACCACATAACATCACAGTGATATTTGGAGATTTGGGGTGATGAAGGGCAGGAAGATGATTGTGATTACGTTCTTTTTAGGTATCACAGTCCCAGCTTCACCTGCCTCTCTCCATTTGCAGGCGACACTTTGTTTACACTAATTATGTTCCCAGTTTCAATTATGTACACAAATCTACAAAACAAAGTAAATAAAATATAAACAGATGTACAATACTTTGATTTAAACAAGTGGTCTTTTGTTCTCTCTGATAGAATGTTTTGGAGATAAAATTGTATGATCATGACAAAGAAAAAGAGGAGAAATGTTCTTCCATTTTACTCGACATCAGCTCCCTTAAACTGGGTCAGAAAGTGACCAAGGAGTTCATCACTGATGACAAGGTAAGATTATTTACGGGGCCTCCGAGTGGCGCAGGTGATAAAGTGCTCGCCCTATCATCCGGAGATCGCGAGCTAGAGGTCTAGAGAGAGTTGATTGGCTGAGCTCTCTGAGAGGGGAGGGATGAGAGGTACTTAGTGCTCCCACATTGATCACGGCTCTACAGCCATCAGGGGCATCTGTGAGCTCATGCAAGCGGAAGGAGCGGAAGGAGCTGTCCTCCAAGTGTGTTACGCCACCCCCCAACAGTGGTGGACGTGAGTGAACAGTTCGAAAAGGTGCGGTTGGCTAGCATCTTCGGGCCTCCCAACAGAGTGGTAGTAGTAGCCTTAATATGGGAGCCCCCTAGTGACAGGGAAGAATTGGACACGACTAAATTAGGGAGAAAATCTGGAAAATATCAGAAGAAGAAAAAAACAATCATTTACATGGTCAGAAAAGAGCACATATTACACCAGTGAAAAAAAAGGAAGTTATAGTATTATATACTTATATATTAAGTATAATAACTTATTATTCATTTATTTATTTATTTATTATAAGAAATTCTTCTTCTTCTTCTTCTTCTTCTTCTTATTATTATTATTATTATTGTTATTATTATTATTATTATTATTATTATTATTATTATGTTGACTAATTATAAAACAATTTATAATGATCTTTAGTTGCTAAAGTTGAAGCTATTAAAAATGTTTTTGCTTTTATTTTCAGTTAATGGACAAGCTGTGGCTGAAATTTGAGATGACAGAGAGGTAACAGTTAAAGCTTACACTATAGATTATATAAGCATGGAGGCTAGCAGCAGTTATGGTACTGGTTTAAATAAGATGTATAATTACAGTAAGTTCAGTTGCCACCAATCTACAAAACAAAATGTATTCACAGATTTTTTTTTTCTGCAAAATCTTTCTTTGTTGTTTTCGTCTGATTTATCATCAAGAAATGTTCTATAATAAAACATTTGATTTAGCTACACAGCAAATTGTCCAGGGTTTAAGTAATACTTAGAGTGTTGAATTAACACCCAGCAGTATTTATATGAGGCCATTTGGATGAAATCGTACATTTAATACTTGGAATTGTACTGTGTAACAATGTCACTGAAATCTACATTGTAACAGTAACATCTCACAGAAATATATAGTGATGCCACAGAAAAGAGATTTCTAGAGCAAAATTGATTCATGGCTGAGAGTCAAAGTGGCAAAATTGGCCATGCTCTCTGGGTGTGGAAGTGGGTGAACTGTATCCCCTGTGGCACAAGACAATCATGGGCATCTACGAGCTCATGAATGTGGGAGAGGATTGATAACACAGCCCTGTGGCATAACATGAGCATCATTTTAAAAAGATGCGCCTGGCTTGTTCAGAGGAAAAAAATATCTAGAGAAAAATGATAAAAAAATATCAATATAACTTATACTTTATCTTTTAATTCATAATTTAATATCTAGTTGAATTTAATTTCTAATTATATCTTTAGTTTAATTGTATTTTCTAGCATGTATACTTTTTTAATTTGTAGTATAATATAATTTCTTAAATATTTTAAATATTTATTATTATTATTATTATTATTATTATTATTATTATTATTATTATTCATTTGTTTAAGTTCATGCACAGTCACATATTCGTTTTATTTTGTGTCATACTGTGTATGGTAGAGTATGTGACAAAAAATAGATATTTGAATTACTGACCTTTATTTTTTTGTTTGCTTGTGTTACAGTCCTAAAGCACCTGTTGAGTATCTCTCTAATGGAGTCCTATTGGTAAGGACTGTAGTATTCTTTAATGGACAAATTAAAGTGATCATGTGATGATACTGTAATTATGCAACCTAGGTTTTTTTATGCAACAGTAAAGCAATAAAATATGCAAGGGTGTGCTGGTATAGGTAAATACTGTAATGTTATGGCAATGAAGTGCAAATGCAGGAGAAAGGCATCATTAATGAAGAGAATACAACAAGAGCAATATCCACATCAATGAAATGTAATTCTATAATACTTAGGAGAGTCCAAGCAATTCACAAGAAACACACCAGAGATTGTTGTTGTTAAAAACTTGAAAAACATTCATGAGAATAAATGGCTTGGTGAGTTCAAAAACAAAGCAAAAATGTTAAAATTACAAGTTAGATTGTTGTTGAGTATACAGAAAAATCAAAGGGAAATAAAAAAAACCCAAGTCCCACAGAAAGTTATTAACCACTTTTCAGCATAAGTTTAAGGCATTGTCACAGCTGACCTGTTTGAGAAATCAAAAATCCCCCTGCAATTTTGCATCCTCAATGTCTTCAGATCACATAGGCCCGGGATAGTGGTGATCATATGAATCATATTATACCAAATTTCTTCAGGTGCATTTTGGCAGACATGCAAGTGTCTATGAGCTATGCACCAAAATCTTGTGTGCACTTTCAGGGAGTTGAAATGAGTTTTTAAGCATGTTAAGAACTCCAAAATCCCCAAAATGATGAAAAAAAAAAATCATCCAATAGAGCTCTTCACACACTATGATGACATAGGGCTGATGTCATAGTGCTTGGGCCCTATTTAGAAACTTTACTAAAATACATCACATTAGCATAAATACATAATACATTAACAATAAATAGATAAACACCAAAAAATTCCTACCTGTCGGTGTTGACACACACTGATGGTGTTAACTATATGTATAGTATAAATTGAAATTCTGTTTGTTGGTCAGTGGGATGTTGTTTGCACAGGTAGTCACATGTGATTATCAGTTTTTATGTCATGTTATGGGCATGTCACAAACATTTATAAGCTTTTGTGTCATATTATGGGTGTGTCACAGGCAAACCTCACAACTGTAATGGTAGGCAGCATCATCATCAACTTTACATCATACTTTAATTATGTCACAGACATTCCTCACTGAATATAATGGAAGTAAAGAAGTATTTACAAAGATAAATTAGCTTAATCTGAAATTCTGAAAAAGTACTTTATGTGACAGAGCAGAGATGTGGTATAATTTAGTGTAAATATGTAAAGGTCATTATCCCATACATAGTGAATTCATATGGGTCTGAATATTTAATGCCGCAGTATTCATTTCTGATTCTCTCACAAAAAGCTTCATCTTCTTACTTGTGTGTTACAGAAAGAACCGGTACCATACTGGAACCTTTCTGTCAGAGTGCTTCGAGGAAAGTTCGAGCAAATTTATGACTACTGTATGTCCCTTATTTAGACACTCCCTCACCCAATCACATGCGCACACGCACACACACACACACACACACACACACACACACACACACACACACTTTTACTACATAAGCACATGATCAGATACTTTCTAGTATCAGGTCACATTAGGGGGAATCTAAATGGTTTGTTAAAAGGTCAAAAAATTTTACCTCACTTGTAACACTGCTCTTTAACATGTTGCATGATTTGTAAATGTATACTGCATTTTATACACTTTGCCTATTAAGCAGCATATATTCCTACAGTTTCACATCCTGACCTCTATGTGACCCTGTGCCTGCCCACTGCCTCAGCTGGCACTCTGAGAACCAAGACTATCAATGACTGCAAGACACCTGAGTGGAACGAGACCTTCCACTTCCATGTCTGCAGCCTGGCCAAGGTGAGTCAGCAGGCCCTGTGAATTTCCCCCAAAGCAAAGTTGCTGAATTTGGTCACATGTCACATATACTATACCTAAAATTCAGTATTCAGGTACTCCTGATTCATCCTCTACCACAGTACTGTTGAATTCTTGCAGTGCCCACAGCGATGTGAAAGACTCACTGCCAGTTATTGCAAATGCTTGATTGCAGCTCCCAAGGGTGGTAACACCAGTTATTAGGTTTAGGGTCAATTACTTTTTCACAAGGGGCAGGCAGGTTTGGCCAGCTTTGTTCATTTAACAAATGAAATTGTCATTTAAAAAAATCCAATTTGTATTTATTCAGGTTTTGTTTGTTCAACTCTCGCTGTTTTAGCCACAAGCCTTATATTAATGATTTTGCACCAATCCTGTACATTAGGTTGACAGGGACCTGTGCGTGATTTATGAGCCACATACACTAATTAAAAAATAAGAAGACAAAAAAAAAAAGAATGTTAAAAAGTGTATATCCCTTATGTCTGTGCTTGATAACAGTCAGGCCTGTAAAAAGGTTTTTTGATCCTCGAGCTTCTGGGACAGCAAGTCTGATTGTCTGCTTAAGAGTAACAGTAAGTAATTTGTTTTTGAGAAATTTCAAAGCATTAAAAAATGACAAACAATAAAATATAGTTGCAAGCAACGATGACGGGCCCAAGGACCCTGCGCCACTGCCACCCCTGATGCACCACACAACCTGTGTGTCATTTGAGCATGTTAAGACCCTAAAAAAGCCATGTCAAAAAAAATGTCAGTTTAGGCCCTAAATATTTGCTGAGTGCGTTAGTGTGTGTGTTGAATGTGAGAGTGCTAATGTGTGTGTGTGTGTGTATATATGTGTGTGCACATGTGTGCGCGTGTGTGTATTAGTGTGTACATGTGTATGTGTGTGTGTTTGTCTGTGTGAATGTTACCATTTGTGATGTGTACTGTATGTGTGTACAATAGGCCACAGATGCTGGAAAAAACACATCACACTATGATGTTACTCAATGTGATGTCACTGAACGTGATGTCACTGAAAGTGTCACTGAATATAAGGCCACACAGAAAGTTATTAATAATTTTTCATCATAAGTTTAAGGCATTATCATGGCTGACCCATTGGAGATATCAAAAATCCCTCAGCAATTTTGCATCCTCATTGTCTTTAGATCACATCGGCCCGGTTTGGTGGTGATCGTATGAATTCCCTAGGAGGAGTATATCAAAATCCATCGGGTGCGTTTTTGCAAACGACCCAAAATAACTGGCCTCCTGTTAAGTTGAGCCCAGGACATGCAAAAGATGTTCGGCTCGATGAGCTCTAAATCTGAGTTTTGTGTGCCCCCTGTTGACCCCGGGCCACGAGACTCTCAGGCATCCTGATGGCAGCAGATTCCAACCTGTCTGCCAAGTTTCATGAGTTTTTGAGCATGTTAAGATCCCCGAAATGTTCAAAAGGGTGGGGAAAAAAATCCGTAGGAAAACAAGAGGGTTTTACGCACCTTATAGTGCTTGGGCCCTAATAAAAGTAAATAACATGTTAAAAATAAAAGCATACAGTGTAACCTTGGATTGCGCGTAACACGATTTGCCAGTGTTCTGCCAGACGGGCAAAGATTTTAAAAAAAATTTTGACTTGAAAAATGAGCAAGTCCTGGTTTATGAGTGCCGAATATCATGTATCACGCATGCACTTCTTGTTTTGACACCGAGCGTCACGTGATCACAACTGAGCCAATGATTTTTCTCCACACACACACACACACACACACACACACACACACACACACACACACACACACACACACACACACACATGGCGCCTGCACGCATAAGCAGAAACACTTATCTTTCAGGTTTTATTTGTACTTTTTTGAAGGTAAAGTGCAGGTTAATTTGTCTTATTTTTACTTTATATATTGTATTAATTATTTTCATGTATTTATTTTTTTGGGCTGTTGAACGAATCATTTGAGTTTTCATTATTTATTTATTGGATTTATGCATCTGCACTGATGGAGTTTATGTTCCACATCTTTTTTTATTTGTTTAATGATTTAAATCATTTATGTGGGACAAATGTGCTGTTTATAGCTGCTGTAACTTATGTGTAAAAGGAATTTTTTAAAAACAGATTGATGTAACTAAAAGGTCTTTTGTTCTTTGTGACAGAATCTTTTGGAGATAAAATTATATGATCGTGACCACGAGCAAAGTGAAAAATGTGCCAGCTTTCTGTTTGACATCAGCACCCTTAAACTGGGTCAGAAGGAGACCAAGGAGTTCATCACGGATGAGAAGGTAAGATAATTTACAAGGTTAAAAGTGGACAGGTAATACAATTCTAATTAAAATTAAAAGTTATAGTTTCCAGCTTTTTTCCAACTTATTATTATTATTATTATTATTATTATTATTATTATTATTATTATTATTATTATTTTAACCTGGCAGAATATAAATAAATGAATGAATCAATAAGATTAACAAAGTTGATGCTCTAATTAATTCTGTTATTTATATAAACACATTTCAATACTTCTGTGGGCCATTTGTTTTGGAAATCCAGATATTTCAGTGTATACTGTATTCATTGCCACATTCACTGTTTTGAGTTCAATTAAAAGTGGATGTGAGGATATTCACTAAAGTGAAGCTAATAAATAATTTCTGGTTTCATTTTCAGTTAATGGACAAGCTGTGGCTGGAATTTGAGATAACAGAGAGGTAACAGTTATGGCTTACATGATAGATGATACAAGCATGGAGGCTAGCAGCAACTAGTTTAATGTTTTAAATAAAATGTATAATTTAAAGTTCAATTACCACCAATCTACAAAACAGAATATATTTACAGATTGTTTTGCAAAATGTTTTGCTGTTCACGGTGGTGTAGTGGTTAGCACTGTTGCCTTGCACCTCCAGGGTTCGAGTTCGATTCCTGGCCAGGTTCGATTCCCATCTCTGTGTGCATGGAGTTTGCATGTTCTCCCCTTGCTTGGTGGGTTTTCTCCTGGTACTCCAGTTTCCTCCCACAGTCCAAAGACATTAGGTTAATTGGCATTTCCAAATTGGCTGTAGTGTGTGATTGAGTGTGTGTGTGTGTGTGTGTGTGTGTGTGTGTATGTGTGTGTACAGTATGTTTGTGTGCCCTGCTATGGATTGGCACCCTATCCAGGGTATACCCTTCCTTGTACCCTAGGCCTCCAGGGATAGGCTCCAGGCCCCCGTGACCCTGAATACAGGATTAAGCGGTATCATGAGTGAGTGTTTTGCTATTGTTTTCCTCTGATTTATCATCAAGAAATGTTAATAAGAAAACATTTGATTCAGCATAGCAAATTCTCTAATGTTGAAAAAATATATAGAGTGTTGAATTAACACCCAGCAGTGACTCCTTTTGGATAAAAGCATTACTGCTAAAAATATTATTAGTATTATACATACATATGTGAGGTTTGTCAGTAAAACATATCAGATGTTAGTTAATCAATTATTATTAATTAAATGTTTGCGATTATAACCAGGCGGCACAGTGACTTAGTGGTTAGCACTGTTGCCTTGCTGCACCTCCAGGGTTTGGATTTGATCCCCGGCCAGGTATGACTCCCTTCTTGTGAATGGAGTTTACATGTTCTCCCCGGGCTTGGTGGGTTTCCTCCGGGTACTCCGGTTTCCTCTCACAGTTCAAAGACATGTAGGTTAGGTTAATTGGCATTACCAAATTGCTTGTAGCGTGTGAGTGTGTGTATGTATGTGCCCTGCGATGGATTGACACCCTGTCCAGGGTGTACCCCGCCTCGTGCCCTAAGTCTCCTGAGATAGGTTCGAGGCCTCACATGACCCAGAATACAGGGTAAAGCGAGTGATTATAACAAGGTATGTTTTGTCTGGTGTGTGTATGGTTCTGTGTGTACAGTAGCTTTGAGGAGGACATAAATATGCGTCTGGATTTTGACATACCAGCAGAGGAAAAGGAGTTTCTGGTGAAAAGGAGGAAGGTGGTGTCTCGTGCACTGCAGACATTTTTAAACCTTGAAACTCCTCTGGATCCCACCAAGGTATATGACTCTGTCGATAATTAATGTCTATAGTGTAGTAGGAATTTATAATGTTTTTTTTTTCTTTCAGGAAGTTCAGGCACAAATCATATTAGAGATCATCATCGTCATCGCTCTCACACACACACACACACACACACACACACACACACACACACACACACACACACACACACACAATATATCAGAAAAAACAAGCTGATATATATGTAGAAACAAACACATAAAATAAAAGAAATTTAT
>JAAGKR010003320.1:0-76390 GCA_011419295.1 Clarias macrocephalus | reverse complement strand
TAGCGGGCTCGTATATCAAAACACTAACTAAATCAAATTGAATTTTCCCATTAGAAATAATGGAAACTCAAATTATTTGTTCCATAGCCCAAAAAAAAATAATACAGAAAAAATAATTAAGACAAAATATAAAGTAAAAATAAAACAAATTAACCTGCACTTTACCTTTAAAAAACTTTTTTTTAA
The DNA here is from genome assembly GCA_011419295.1 of Clarias macrocephalus. NCBI lineage: Eukaryota > Metazoa > Chordata > Actinopteri > Siluriformes > Clariidae > Clarias > Clarias macrocephalus. The sequence goes on along the minus strand of JAAGKR010003320.1, from coordinate 76,204 downwards.
AAACCCGACAGATAAGTGTTTCTGTTTGTGCACGCAGGCGCTGTGTGTGTGTGTGTGTGTGTGTGTGTGTGTGTGTGTGTGTGTGTGTGTGTGTGTGTGTGTGTGTGTGAGAATGTGGAGTTCAGTTGGAAGACTGAGCCATAATGTATGTCTCAGGAGAGTCAGGTTGGAAAGACTGGCTGTGTGTTCTGATGAATCGTCCATGGCAGGTGTAGCAGTGTGTGCCAGACAGGGCAGATGGCAAACCTGATATCCAGTGACTTGAACTTTTTGTGTTTTATTTCAGTTTACCCCACAACATGACTGAAATTCTTAAATCTGATTGGTCAGAAGATGTTGATTATTATTTTTTCATATTTCTTTCATATAACTCTGATATGCTTAACCTCTCTGTAACAAGAACGTTTTTAACAGTCAGAAATAAAGCTGTAGGTGTTCTGACATCTTTAGAAATCTTTACGCTTCGGCTGTTTTTTTAAGTTTGAAGTTTGTTTTGAAGTAATTCCAACAAAGGCTGGTGAGCGAATGGCAGTTTACAGCTACCGCAACATGATTGATAGGAGGAACTGCTTTGTTTCACAGATGTTACGTGATATTTGCTATTGTACAATATGAATAAAGCACATTAATACATATTAATAAGACAGGAAAATAATTATTTAAATATTAAGGTATTATCACATGAATATATTAAATAATAATAAGTTTAATGTAAAATAACTTACTCTGAAGTTATTTTATACTCTAAAATAACTTCAGAGTAACTCCACTTCAAATCACTGTACTATTAATTACTTTCATATAAAAGTACCACCCAAGTACTGTATTCTACATACATTGCAATTAAAGAAGGCATTAAAGGATCAGCATATGAGTCTAAATGAGTGCTTTATATAGTAGACTATAATTGTAAAGCATTTTCCAATTATATGACATCTATGTTCTAGTCAAACCAGGAAATTTCTTGTGAATGAAGACATAAAAGCATTGACATTTACAGAATACTTCGGGCACAGTACGGTGATGAGACTCAGTAAAACTGCAGTAAAACTGGAATGGTGTAAACGTTTTAAAGAATGCTGTACATCCATGGATGACGATGCCGGTCATTGAAAGATAACTTGTCACCAATTTGAAGAAGAGACGCTTTTGTGTGTGGAAACTGTACACACAATTATTCACCAACACCTTTTGCATGTTAAAGAAACTCAGGTGGGCGATATTGCCACTACGGTCCTGACCTCACTCCATGCCTTTTCCAAATGTTTGGGCCATTTAAGGAGTTCTTGGGAGTTCAGTGTTTCGAATGTTAATCAGACAGTCAGATCATGGCTCCAGTGTGCTAAGAAAACTTTCTACCTCGATGGTATCCAAGCACTAGTGAAACGCTGAGATACTGTAAGTGCATTGGTGTAGCAAAAGTCCTGGTTTGACTTGAACACCTCTTGTAGATTGTTCCAATATTTTGCAAACTATTTGTTCGTTCAGTTACTGTACACATGTTCCCTACTTAGATTCTTCAGATATTAGAGTATTTAAAATGTCGTTTGAAATAAAAATACCAAAATATGGAATGTTTAAGTTATACACATTTCATTTTTCTATAACACAGAAATATATAGCTTTTACTCTACATATTGATTTTACTTCTATTTTACATTAGGTTTGTAATGCATTTAATTTTATTTGATTAGTTTAACCTAAACATAGCATTATTATTATTATTATTATTATTATTATTATTATTATTATTATTATTATTATTCATTAATATATTTTTTTGTCCAACTTACCTATTTTACTTCAATGGAAATGTATTTAAATATGTGGATACATGAATCTTTTTTTTTTTCAGTGTACACTTAATTGCTCCTAACCTCCTATAAAAGAAGCTGTAAAAGTGGCTCCGAGATGATTTTGAAACCCAATCACCACTTGTAGAATTGTTAATACAAGAATCTGCAGCATGTTCTAACCGTAAAGAACATTTTTGTTTGCAGTAAATTCAACTGGCCTTTGGGCTTAAACTGCCATAAAATTTTTTGGCAGAAGCACAGAGCAGACCTGGCATTGAAAACTTCAAGGTATGGTTTCTAACAAAGCTTTTGGCTGAATGTAAATGTTTGTGTGTGTGAGAGCGTGCAGTGTGATGCTCATGCCACCATTTCATTATGATGTTTTTGTGAATACTTTTGGGAAACTCCAGAAACAATAGGCTCAGGGCCAGTTTCTTTCATATGGCCATTACCCTGATGTTTTACTGCCTGCACTTACCCTGCATTTAATTTATATATTTTATATTTTGTATTATCTTCATAAATTGTAATTGAAAGTTTTGCATTATAAATCCCGGGTTATCTTCCTAGATCTAGATTATCGACATATACATTGTATGTTATTCATGGATAATCAGGGCACTGTTGTATGTAGGCACAGTTTCTGAGGGGTGTTCTAGTCAAAGCTGGATGTTGATTGTGCAGAATAACAGAACACAGTTATGAAAGTTATGATAGACAGAAATGTTTCTCTGTTTGCCTGAGCCATCATTAGTATCAGTATGTCAGAAACGCTGGCCTCCCAGGAACTCCTTTAATGGCCAAACATGTGGAAATGGCTTGGAGCAAGATCAGGACTGTAGGGGTGATGTAGCAATAACTTCCTATAATGTGCAAGTGGTGTTGGTGAATGATTTTGTGCACAGTTCCCACAGACAGATGCGTCTCTCCTGCAAAGTTGGTGACAAGTTCTTTCGATTTTCAAGGATCAGTAGTTCCACTCACTGAATGTTCACGGGCTTTGAGCCACCTCGGCTGAAATCATGATTAACAGACACATGGCCTTCTTTAAAACTTTTGAACCATTCAGATGTTTTACTGTGGAACATCACCATGCTGTAATGTTCTGTAAGAGCCTCATCACCGCACTGTGCTTGTATATCTATCATATTAAATAATAACTAAATAATTAGGTTTAACGTTCATGTTAGTATCGTCTCAATAGCTATTGCACATATTCATCATCCATCGCCTTTATATCTGATCAGATACAACCACTGACAGATGGTTTGAATAAGATTGATTATATGATTGCAGTGGTATCTGTCAAGGGGTGGAATAGATCAGGCAGCAAATAAACTTAGAGTTTTCAAACTTTATGTGGGAAAATTGGAAATCATAAAGATCTGTGTCCAGATCTTTGCAGTTTCTTTAAACTTGAAGTTTTTTTTTTCTAATTTCAATAGAGTGTAACGCATAAGTGATAGGAGAAACTCGCAGTTATTCCACAACATTATTAAATGTAACTCTAAATAAGGGGAAAAAGCAATTGTAGTTGTATTTTTAAACATAGCATATAACTGTAGCCATTGGAAAATTGCTGTTGTAAAATACAAGTACATCACTGTAATATACGGCATGTTACCATTATAGAAAAAAAAAAAATCAACCTCAGGGTTAATTCCACTTCCGCATTCTCCAGATCTCAGTTTGTTCAAGTAATGTACTTGACAGATGTCATGGTGCCAGATACCTCTGCACACCTTCAGCAGTTTTCTGGGGTCCATCCTCAGTAGACAGAGCTGTTTTGGTAGCACTTATGGTCAACTGTTTTTTCTTAGTTTTTTCTTGTGGATTTCTGCCAAGTTCTCTGGTTTTGTTTTCCCTCTTAAAACCCAACCGTTACAGTAGGTGGATCTGCAACTTTAAATAACCTCTCTTAAAGTGAATACATGTGTGTATGGTTCCCTGTAATGGACTGTTCCAATAGTCCATTCCAACTCAATGAATAAATAAGTGAATAAATTTAAAGCTTACAGTAAATCCTTCTAAAATCGGGGAAAATCTAATTGTCATTTGCCTTAGAAACTTGGGACTCAAATAAAGACTGTGCATATACAAACATCAGCCACTGGAGGCATCCTACACAGCAAATCACACTAAGCACATACTGTACATGTATCTACTGTTTAAAGTAGAGGTGTTCAATTTCAGTACTGTTTTAACCTTCTCACAATGCAGGGCAGAGAGTCTCCAGCTGATTTCCAGGCAGGGGCCTGGCAGTGCTGGCACTCCCTGTGTGTGCAATCTGAAATGGCCACTTTTTGTAGTTGCACCCCTTGGATCATCATTGTGGAGGAAAAACAGTTGCATTGTTGTGGACAGATCACAGAGATGCTGCATGGATAGACAAATCACATGTATCAGACATGCCAGATAGTAACCCTGATACCAAGTGAAGTTTTTGATGCCAAGAAGTTTTTAGACACAGCACGTTTTACAAATGTTTCACATTCATGAGCATGCGTTTCATTTTCTCATGTGATTTTTTTTCTCCAGAACTTATACTGTACATTTGTTTACTTTAGGTTTTACAAAAAAACAAGAATTTCTTTTTTGAATGCATTTTTCCACATTCATTGTTTATATTTAGACAAAATGTTTTTATTTTTTTTCACACAAGTAATTTATAATCATGTGATATATACTCACATTATTGATTTTTACATATAATTTTCCCCGACATGGTTAATTTCTCTTCATATTTCATTTTTCACCTGATTTTTTAATCCATTGTATTTATTTAAATGTAATTTGTTTATTTTCTCGTGAAATTTGTTTGTTTTTACATGCATTTACAATTTTTTTGCACACTTCATTTATCATCTCATTATTTAGTTATAGCCATATTTTAGTTTTTTTTTTATTTCATTGTTTTTATTTTCCTTAATTATTTTGTATATACATTATTTATTTAATGGTCGCATTATTTTATTGTCAAATATGAGTTTTTAGATGAAATTCATTTATTTTCAAGTTTATGTGTCTTATTTTTACACATTTATTTAAAAAAAATCTTTTCACATGTAGGACTCGTGGTTTCCCTTTCTTTAGATTTGATTTTCTCTCATAAGTAACCTTTTTTTCATGTGATCCCATATTGTTCACATAAAGTCGGTGACTTGTCGTTATTTAAGTTCACACGGGCAGGTTCATGGTCAAGTGCAACTTTATATGTGTTACTCACACACTGTACAGTATGATCACGTTTATTTCCTAATAGATTTTTTTATGGTTGGTGTAAAAAAGCAGACTCCAGACATCCAAAACAAACAGACTTAGGAATTATAAACTTAGCCTAAATACTTATATTTGTGTTTGAGAGGAGATGGTGAATGTGACTCCACAACCACAGTGTTGAATTAGCTCTTCTCTTCAGAAAGGGACACTTTTAAGATTCTACATTGTTAAGAACGTTACCAAGCTCCTCCTTGAGCATGCACTTCGAGTTAATGTTTGAGTTTGAATACTAGTCATTTCGTGTCCTGATCTTCATCTCGTCGTTGTTCTACGTCAGACCCATAAGACGCTATGCTCTGAGTGTCGCACTCTATTCGAGAGTCGTGGATTGATGCGGTTCTCTTTTGCGCTCCATCTTGACGCTGCGCGCTAAATCGAGCAGACGGTGTAAAAAAAAAAAACCTAAAACAAACAAACAAAAGGAAGGGCGGATTGAGTGCAAAATTTAGGCAGGATTCGAGCTCCTCCCCTTCCACAATGAAGCTGTTCACACGGATTCTGCTAGGCTTTTTTATTTCCAATGTCCCAGCACAACGTCCTGGGTGTATACAAAACCCACAGATTTACGCGCGTAACTCAACTTTTCCTCTTTAAAAGAGGGGTGAAACGGAGCTTTTTTTTTTTGATTTCATATACATGGCCATGGGAGATCACAAAGAGCCGACCATGGTGCAGAGGTCGAGTTCGTTTAGCATCAAAAGCCTCCTGCTGCCGTCCAAGTTTGACAGGCAGGGCACAGGGGGCGCGGAAAAAAGCGCGACCCCAGATCCGGAAAAATCCTCGGAACCGATGGAAATGGACTCCACTGCCACGCAGCAGCGAGTTGAGGATGAATCAGGACGCGGTTCGGAAGTAGGGCGGAAAAGCAGCAAGCACGACAAACCACCTTTCAGCTACAACGCGCTCATCATGATGGCCATTCGCCAAAGTCCCGAGAAGCGGCTCACGCTCAACGGCATCTACGAGTTCATTATGAAGAACTTTCCGTACTACCGGGAGCACAAGCAAGGCTGGCAGAACTCCATCCGACACAACCTCAGCCTGAATAAATGCTTCGTGAAAGTGCCGCGCCATTATGACGACCCGGGAAAGGGTAACTACTGGATGTTGGATCCGTCCAGCGATGACGTGTTCATCGGTGGAACTACGGGAAAGCTCCGCAGGAGGTCCGCGACATCACGGGGTAAGTTGGTGATGAAACGAGGTCTGCGTTTCGCCCCGCTCGGACTCGGACTCGGCGAGCGCACAAGCAACCCGCTTTGCTGGCAGCTCTCTCCGTTTCTCCCCATACCTCGGGCGCACTACAACGGGCCCGCACACGGGTTTCTCAACCAAGGACACGCGTACGGGTCCCTGCTCCCCAGCATGGAGCCCATCACCACCGGAGACATCGCACGCCCTGTGCTCGGACCCTCTACCTCGGGCGGTTACAGCTTGAGTTCTGCGCCGACGGGACTTCTGTCAGCGCACAACGGCTACTTTGTTGCGGGAGCGCAGCAACAGGCGCTGCAAACCGGCCCTGCTGCTTACGGTATCTCGGGCTCTCCACCGCCGCTACTCGCGGATTCTAGGACCACGTCTTTACCATCTTTCTCCTCAAGCGGCTTCTCGGGAGTTTTGTCACAACATAAAAGACTCGCATCTCATTCTTTCCTGAGCTGAGCGACTTGTTCAGGTTTAACACACAACACACACAAAATGCCGACTGGTGAATTAACGCGTACAACTGGACATAAACAACGGTGTGAGATGCATCTCAGCACTACTGTTTAATTCAATACTGCAGGAGTTGCTTTAAATTTCTATACGTACATTTATAAAACTTTAAATTTGATTAAACATCGGATTTTTTTGCAGCGCATCAGGACCGAGTGACGAAAAACTTTGAATGGGCAAATTTTGCTTTTCTTCAACAGTCTCTGTTCAAGTCAAATTATTGATGTTTTTATATTTAAATATATAGTAATAATGCAACAGTAATAGTAGTACGAGATCATGCCAAAGGCAACAAACGTTTTAAGTACTTATTATCATTATTTAAATTTCTTTGGGAGTCACTTATCCTTGTTTTGTTTTGTTTTTTTAATCATATTTATTGAAAATTTAGAAAATACCTATAAAATAGGTTCTTATACAGTTCATTATTATTATTATTATTATTATTATTATTATTATTATTATTATGGGATATTTTGTGATTGTGCTTAACACTGTGAATGAGCTTTAACGCGGTCAGTCAGGGTTTGCAGCTACACACAAGCTAAGGGAAAACTCAGGTTTTCGTGCATCCTTACCATGAAACACAAAATGAAATAATGTGTAAAGAAGCAGAAGCTAGTTACTGATTAAATTTTGATTTATATAGTGAGCAGCTAAAAGTTGAGATCGGGTGATCACGTGTATCAGGACAGTAATAGGCATGTTTTTTTGCACAAAATATTATTGCAATTTTGTAAATTTAACTATTCTAGGTTTATAATTTAATAAAAATTTTAATGTAAAAAATGCATTATATAGGAATAAAATTCATATTATTCAGGAAAAAAATACCACCCAACAGGATACACTTAAATTGTTTTACTTTTGACTCTTCTTGATGTGGGGCTTTTTGTGAAATACCGTCGTGATCCTATCACAATTATTTGCTCTCTAATCCTGTTTTCCTGTTTGCTCCGTTTAATCCTGTTTTGTTGTTGTTTTTTTTTTTTTGTAAAACTTTATTTACTACTTACAATTTTGTTTTTTGTTGATTATTCTTTTCCCTGTACATAAGTTATACAGACTGGACGTGGTTCAGAATTAAGAAATAAAGTATTGTACTATTTCCTTAGTCATTGTCTTTCTTGATGTCCACATTAAAAAAAAAAAAAAAACTTAAATTCATCCTACCATTCGTTAAGGGGGCAGAAAACCATCTGGGTTCCTCAAACATTTAATGCCAGCAAGCACTGCCTTAATTCATTAGTTATGAGCTAGTCACACAAACACATTATGTCAACATATAAAGTGCATTGTAAGTACATAATCCAAACACACACACACACACACACACACACACACACACACACACGCACGCACGCACGCACGCACGCACGCACGATTACATAACTGAAGTAATCTTAGCTCTTTCTATTTCGTCTGTCGCCATGTTGGTCATTATAACTATAAATGTTTATAAATAAATAAATAAATAAATAAATAAATGTATTTATTTATTTATTCATTCAAATAAAGTACTAATAAAATAAAACTTTCTCCTCTTCTATTAATACCAAATAACTATACTGTCTAGAATGTAACTTCTAAATCACAAATCACAAAATAATCCAGATATTTGTGTGAAGTCAACACATAACATAATCAGATCTTGGAAATATGAACTCTTACAAAATGCATTACCTTTGAGGGTTCTTGAGTTATCCCTCTGTAATATTGATGTTTCAAGTCAAGTCTTCCCATTCAGGAACAATTAAAAGCCAATATTTTTCGTTTGATTATTCCTTCCCAAGTGCAATGATGCAAGGTTATTAATGAATTAATTCATATTAAAATTAAAATAAGTTTGATCAAGCAAAATAGGAATGAATAGCAATCACACTGAACAGTCTCAGTCTCATAAAAAGCAGCATACAGTAAGTGTTCAAACATTCGAAAATAATATTTGCATTAAAATCTTTTTATTTTATTTTATTGGGAACCGGACACTTTATGTAACATATTCACAATCACACGGACGTCTCGTTATGTCTCAGCGACCCGTTTCCACAAATAAACTGCTGTAAGATGCAGATAATTAAATCAGTGTAGCAAGAATAAACACGAGATGAAAAAATCACGATGAGACATACAGAAGGCCATGAGTCATCCGCACTTGTTTTAAATCAAGGTAAACGAGTCTGCAATCATAAATCAATTTAGCATGATTCATTTAAAAATATTTATTTTTAACAATTCATAGTTTTAAAAGTTAGAGTTCAGGCCATAATTAGGTCCCCCACCCTTTTTATTTTAATCTTTTGTTTTTAGCAATGCAATAGATATTCGCTTTTAGAAGTTGTGAGCGGTTATTTACCTTGTTAGGACTCTTATACTACTCTTATATACTTATACTCTTATACCGACTGGAACACAATCTAATGGTACAACTTTTTGGAACAGTGCAGGAAATAAATCCACATGGTGAGCATAATGTTAAAAAAAAAATCACAACATTTTTGATTTGCAATGGACAACGTGTTTGTACTCAGCATAGTTTTTTGGGTAATACATGTCAGGGAAAACTTGATGTTCACATTGTGCAATAAATAAGTTATTACGCAAAATGGTGTAACTCAAAGAAAACACCCCAGCCCAGCTCCACAGGAATATAAATATAATTTCTCAGCTATATACTTTTAAACACTTTAGCTTAAATAACCAGGATTTATTTTTATTATTTAATTATTTAACACTTTAAAGAGCTCCATTAGAAAGAGTTTAGCAGGCACTGAGGTTTTAACCCTCACACTTTGAGGCTAATCTTCAAAAGTTTGCTTTGGTCGGAATGTTACAGATTTAAAAAAAAAGAAAGAAAAAAGAAAGAATGAAACAAATATGCAATACAATTCTAAAAAAATAAAATAATCACTTGGGAAATATTTAAAAAATATGATCTTATAATAGTTGTTTTTTTCCTTATTAGGCTATGTAGTTCTGTCTGTGGTTTGTCGTTAGATATAACGGACTATCAAAAGAAACAACACCATAAAGGTCATACACAATACACTAATAAACTACATAAATACATATATAAAAGTCATAGACATATGTGTGATATTCTGACTAACACCATAGATAATCGACTTTTAGGATTTTTTTTAATTACAAATAAATATTAAACATATTTATTAAGTGAACTATGCTGGTGTGAGAGAAGAGGATGCAGAAAATAGGGTTAGATGGAGGTTAGATGGAGGTTAGATGGAGGTTAGATGATTCGCTGTCGCGACGCCTGAAAGGGAACAGCCGAAGGACAAAAAAGAAGATTAAGTGAAGTATGTTTTTATTATAATAAACTTGAGTTTATTTTAAACATTACTAATTAGTCAGAGCACATTAATGATTAACCGAATTAAGAAAAAAAGTCTATTAAAAAAACAATAGCATTAAAAAGTAGAGATAAAAAAAAAGACCATCAAAATATTTGCTAAACGTTTGCATTTAACGCAATCCAAACTACAAACTGAAATCTCATGCCAGTGTGCACACACAAAAAAAGGAAATCTAATGCAGCAGTACAATAAAACAAAACAATAAAATGATGTGTGCTGTGTTAAAGCAGAGAAGTGATGTCCATATGCGACGTTAAATAAATAATAAGTCCATGTGTTAGGAAGGTGAGGCCTGACGCCCATTCTAAAGATATTTTTTATTGATCTTGTGCAAAAGCGCCATGATGAAGCTGCTTAAGGGGGATGAAATATACAGTCCTACAGTAGAGCTGTAGTTTTTTTGTGTAAAGCTGCGTTGCGACGATGAGAATTGTTAAAAGCTCTATACAAATAAAATTGAATCGAAAATTGAATTGAATACAGTACTGTAATACTGTTAGCAACTAGTCTGGGTATCTTACCCCATACATGGAGAAAAACACCCACGGACTGGTGGCCTTACTCCATTGATTCTCAGCAACATTTTCACTGAATGTTGCGTGTTTACTATGATCCGTTAATTATAAAATTCTATAATATAGAATAAAATACACAATCATTCATTTATTTCAAGTGCACAACCCAAATAAAATTAGTCAGATTTTCTCATATGATTTCTGACCTACTAAAAGCTGTTGTTTGACAGACTGTTGGTTTGGTTACCCTAATCTACATGCCCAAGATAAATGAAGAAAAAATAATGAAACACAATAAGGAAAAATAGCTGCATTAAATTAAACATGGTTATGAATGGTGGATGGGCAATGGGGTAAAACGGCCAGAGTGGGCACAATGCCCATAGGCGTCATGCTTCCAATTAGGATGGTAACGGTTGTACAAAATATAAAGAACGTTAATTAAGCAGCACATCAACTCTATCTACAATACAGAAAATACTGTCGAAATAATTAAAGCAAGTCACATTTGCATCCGAGCAATTTTTCAAGCAACGTCTGTACAACTTTCAAAACAAACCACTATCGTAAACTAACAGCATGAATATGTAAATATTGACCTATTCAGCCTGATTGCACGCTTAAATTGCGTCTGGAATAGGAAATTAGTGAAATCTTATCCATTGCTGGGGCTGAACAACATCCAAATTCGGGATTAAAGCATGCCCATGTGGGGGATTATAGCAATAATATTAATATCCATGTGCCCGATTGTGCCCAATATAAGCATGTCCATATGCGGGTTTAAAGCTGTAACATGCCCAGGTGAGGGATTAAAGCAGTAACATGTCCATATGCAAGATTAAAGCAGTAACATTTATACAGTATGTTCAGGACTGAAGCAACATCATGTCTCGTAACAATCATTTCCACGTGCAGGATTAATTTCATTCCCTCCAAATTCAAGCCTTAATAATTATGTGTTTATGGGATTTTGGGAGTAACATGTCCAAGAGCGGGATTAGACATTAATTTGACCATGGGCAGAATAAAGACAGTAATCATCATGTACTATATATTTTAGATTTAAAACAGTAACATGTCTATGTGTGGGAGTAAAGCAGTAGCATAGCCACGTTAGGGATTAAAGCTTTAAACAGTCATATATATATGCGTGGGATAATAATAATAATAATAATAATAATAATAATAATAATAATAATAATAATAATAATAATAATATGTCCACGTAAAGAATTAAAGATGTAATACTTAATTGGAGGGGATTAAAGTAGTAAAACGTCTTTTACTACTTAAAAACAGTAATGACCATGCCTATATGGCAGGGATTATAGCAGAAATTTCATGTCCTTATGCTCGATCAAAGCAGTACCAGTGAACTCTCTCTCTCTCTCTCTCTCTCTCTCTCTCTCTCTCTCTCTCTCTCTCTCTCATGAAAAACGAAAGCACTACTAATTATTTTATTTTCATGCGCGGAATTATAACAGAAACACTCAGCTGTGCAGAAATTCTTGCTATCCCTTTAACGCACGTGCGTCTGAAGCAGAGCACGACGTGGGGCTCGTGCCCAGAGAAACAATTACACATGAACTAATAGAAGCGCGCGAGGGGGGTAGTCATGTGCAAGTTACATTAATTAATTTGTCCTGCAATATAATTTTCACAGACATTCTGATTTGTAGTATTAAAAAAACATTTGATTAAGCGTCGCATTAGTAGCCTAAATAAATCTAATTCGGGCAAGATTATGAATTGATTTCGTTTATAATCGATCGACTGTTCTGAATTTATGACTTTCCGTGTCACGCTATAAACACTGTGTAAATTATGTAAAGTGCAGATTTATTATTAGCTTTATGTATTATCAGTAGATGATAGTGCAAGAACTATTTCATTGTTATTGGCTTTATAACATTTATATAATACATAAAAAAATAAATATAATATATAATATATTATTACTTTATGTAAATCACTTAAATGTTTTGTTGATAAAAAAATCATATGTAAAAAATGCCATGTAACCTATTATTATTATTATTATTATTATTATTATTATTATAACTGCTGGTAAAGATAATATTTTGTACAATAATACATCCGTATATGTTTAGTTTAAATACCAATATTATAAACAAAACATAATTACTATGGAATTTTTGTATAAAAAAAAAACTATTAAATAGATATCCATTGTCAGGATCCCCGAGGATCTATAGTTTGCTTTAGGACATTTACACATGTTTTAAAAAATCCTAAAAATAAATGTCATAATTTTAATTTCATATCATCAATATAAAGCCATACTTTGCTAAAGAACAGTTATTTACTCCAAACTTTAGATGAGTGAATTACATCTTTGAGAATTTGTGCCTTACATAAAAAAGTAAACATAAAAATGTACAAATCAATGATACGTTACAGGTTTTTTTTTGGCTGTGTAATAATAATAATAATAATAATAATTATTATTATTATTATTATATGTGTAACTAGGTTATGGTATGCTGGTTGAACAACACAGTTACATTACTAAATTAATTTTAATGCTACATTTTATTATTTTTTAAAAACAAATTTGGCCTGAATATAAACTATACAATACCCAAATATATATGGTGTAAAACCCTATCCTAAAAAAAAAATAAATAAAATGAAATTTGAATAATTATCACATTTAAAAACCTATTTGGTTATTTCTGGTTCTAAATGATAAATTCTCTATATTATTTTATTTTGTCATTCTTTTAGCTCTTAGTAGTGGACTAGGTTACACCATGCTGTATTTATAGAATTATATACAGTTTCCAGTATGTAGCAAGTAATCTTTTCAGTAGTTGTGCAATAGCCATCTTTAATGAGGGATGACAGTCTTTTAAAGCAAAAAAAGTATTTTGTTTTTTTCTACTTTAAAATAAAGTGACATCTTTGTTCTGATATCTCAGTTTAACCCATAAAGTAGTTGGTTGTTCTCCATCTACTTTTAACTCTTGCACTGCATGCAAGCTTCAGAGATGTGATCTTGAACACTATTTTTTTATTATTAAAATGTATACTGTATAATTATTTTTCCACCTTTCTTTTCTGGTTGATAAACATTCCTTTCCAAAGCTGTGTTCTCTATCCTGCTGTGCTTGATGACTTGTGAACTAATCAGTGTTAACAATGAGGACCGAGTCTGTATCCTGGAGTTCCAGTGGGAGAATGAGCTGCAGTATCTTGCAGCTGTTATGCATTTGTGTTTGTTTATCCTTGACAGTGGTAGAGGATAATGTCCATGCTGGATGTTGTATTGGTTCAGTCAATTGCCTGATGTGTGTTTGAATTATCAGGGCAAAAATGTGTTGGCTGTGAAGCAGAAATGAATGAATAAAAAAAATAAATCCTTACAGCATGATTAATAAAATCTGTATGTCTTATTTATTTTTTATTTATTTACAAAACTGAAGTTGTAAAAAACAATTCTTTGTGTTTACTGTCGTCAAAGAAGAAGAAAGCTCATGTCTATGAAGTTTATGAATTAAATCATCTTTATTTCTGCATTTATAAAAACCCTTAGCATAAATCCCTACAAAAGATTATTACCATGTCAAAAAGGTTTCCAAATAGAACTCCAACATATAAGTTAAATCTTAAAGAACACTTTAATTTTTATCCATAATTATTATCATTAAGGCGAATGTTACCTTAAAGAATCAGCACCTAAAAGAATCAGCACTAAAATAAAACAGGAGGTGTCTCACCTTTAAGAAGCTAAGCATCCATAATCACTGAAAAGTGTAAAAAAAAAAAAAAAAAATCTCTGTACAGGAGCAACTTGTTACTGTTGGGTTTCACACTGGAAACTCTTATAAGTGTTTCGTCTGTTTTGCACAGTTTATAATATAAGTGTTTACATCAAAGGTAAAGTTAAAATGTTTTAATATAAATGTAGTGCAGATGCAAATGTGTTTTGGGGGGATAAAAAAAAAATTCTGAATCCTTTGCATACATCTTGGAAAATAATCAAACACTTAATGGTATAATACAGCAGAACTATCACCAACCTTTTCCAATAAGACCATGCCGCGTGGTCAAATGTTTTTTTTTTCTCATTCCTCTTAGACTACAAACACTACAGAATTTTGCCAAAAGTAGTCACAGTTACATGGATAGTATTTCTGATTAGAGATTCTGACTTAACTGTTTACATGGATGGAGATCTGATAAGATGTGTTTACATGCTGAAAGCGTTTAATCAGAATAGAACTTTTTTTTATTTAAGAAATATATAATTAAAGTTGTAGGGTAGGTTTATTATACTTCCCATCTTTTTTCAACAAATCCTGCCTTCTGCATTATGAAGAATTTGATCTCATATATGATTATGCAGCCCCTTCCTTGGCTAAAGACCAGGAAATAGTGGATTAAGATCTGAAGTAAAGACTTGTGAGAATTATCAAAGGTTTATACTCGAATTGAAAATTCCTTCTAATCTGTTCACACTGTTCCAATTCAGGTGTTTATATAATGCAGTTTTATTCTAATTGGGCTGTTATTCTGATTATTAGTGGAATATTAGGGTCTATCACAGCTGATTAAATTTTTTTGGACCATTGTGTTACACATTGTGTAAAAAGTGTTACACTTTTTATCCATTTGTACTTACATTTACTGTTGGTGAAGATCCATAATTTCTATAAAGGGTACAGTTTGTGTTGTGTTATCAAGATCCCTTGAAAACGTCTGAAAAATTACAGCTTTCCCTTTGACTGTTTCCCTGCACTGATACTGGAGACTCCTTCCACAAACATTAAACAATCATCATTTCACACTAACCATCACCATAATAAAAATGATAAATGTTTAAGTGGTGTGTCCTTAGAAGTCCCTGCATCCTGAAGCTGTTTCTATAGAAATAATAACAGATTAGAATTTATATAATCATGTGTATTGCAGCTGCTCTTAGAGAAAATACTGTAAGTCAAGACCTTCTGACCAATCAGAATTGAGAAATCTCAATTGAGATACACAGTGTATTAGTGCATATACCTCTGGCTCACCTGTGCACATCTGGATTTACATTACTGACTATTACCTGTAGGGCAGAGATGTAGCTAAAACTGTTATTTGCTAAGGGACTATAGTTAACTCTACCTGTGTTTTTAAATGGGGCTGACTTGCAGCCTGAGCGGTTGTGAATGGGTTAAGTGAGCTGTGGATGTGGGAACATGCTGACCTACATCCTTCCTGGCTCCTCCCATTAATCCCACTCACAGACAACCAAAGACTAGCAAGCTGTTGTGTGACCAGGCTGCTTCACTTACACTGGGTATATTATCATTATCATCATCATCATCATTATTATTATTGTTATTATTATTAACAACAACAACAACAATAATTATTATTGCTTATGCACAAATATCTTTCCATCAGCAAACATTAAAAAAAAAAACATTATATAAAATTATTACACTTTAAATTTCATTCAAATCAGGTGAACAGTGTAGGAACAAAGCTGACACGCTTAACACATCACACCCCAGGTGAAGGGCAATACAAGTTCACCCAGGAGTTCCTTAGAATAACACTGCAAACACCCTGGCAGGTGGTAGAGTCACTTGGTTTGACAGCTGTGTACACAAACCATTAGGATTAAGTTTTGTTCAGGTGAAGAAGCTCATTGAACCTGTCAGGTCTCAAGAGGCTGTACGGTTGCAGAGCGGGAATATAGATTTATCTGGATATATTATTGTGCCACAGTTGTTCTACATACAACTGCTTAAAGATTAGCAATAAAGTAAAGCCAAATCTAATCTCACTTGTCTTTATTTAGGTGTCCTCAGTCACCATACTTAAAGTCACATTTATGTTAATGCATTCATTCTAATATGATATAGTTTCTACAGCAACAGCTTATTCGCGGGGACTTGGAGGATGCATATTTGGGTGGAAATTCACCTGCTGCTAAACCATGCTTTCACATAGTCAACTGGCAACATTGCAAGTGTTTTTGTTGACATACTTGCCTTGCCTTAATTCAGACACTCTTTTGCACAAAGTAAACATACATGGTGACACTTGAATACCATCGTAAATGCAAACAACAAAGCTCCCCCCCCCCCAAGCTGTTTTGACATGCACATTTGTCACTGTGCAGGGGTAAAGTTACATCATACAGATGGCGGTAAATGCAGACCTGGTCGCAGAACTTTTGCTCAAAACTGCTACTTCTGCCATGCCTGCCGACTATACTGCCCCTACTGGCAGAAGTGGCAGTAAGCGCTTTGTAAAAGTCACCGAAGAATTTGTGCTTTTTGGTTTCTAGCTAGCATGACCGGCTGAGTTATTCATCTTATTAAAATTATTTATAGATTTTCTATAACTATAGACTACACTATAAATAAATGGAAAAGAAGTATGACATGCTATTCATGTATAAAGAAAACTATTGCGATCAGCAAACCACTGCAAGACTAGAGGAGTAAATCCTGTTTGTGCTACTACATAAATAATAACATATTACTGTAGAAAAAGAGCATAAATCTTTCCCTGTAATTTGAATTGCAGCACTATTGTCAGAGCTGAGGCTATAGAATGTAATCAACACCTTTGCCCAGTCAGAACTGAGCATTCTGCTTTGAAGTGGTCTAACCATTTATGAACTATTACTAAACCATTCTTAGACATGCACTATTGACTATAAAATAGCCTATAAAATTGCATGATCATGCTGGATGTCCTCATTCGTTTTTCTTCCCCATTGCCTCCATTGAATTAAACATCCAGCCATGTCAGCTTTACTCCAGACAACAAATAACATTTTCAGGAAATAAAAAATCATGAGAATTATTATCTTAATGTACACTACAGACTGCTAACTAATCTTTTCTGACAATGTTGGTACACAGTGAAGAATCCATATTTAGATCCTGCCACAGAGGCTTATCTCCATTATGCAATATTTACAGCACCAACCCCCGGCGCAGTCGAGCTCCATCTCTCTGGGCCGCCCAGCCGTGGGTAATTTCACTCACAGGCTCCAGCCAAGCAAGAAACATCCACAAACACTGGCAGGCAAAACACACCACAAGAGAGCCTCTGCTCATGTACTGAAACAAAGCATGTGAAGAAATAAAACATTTGATGCATTTATGATGTAGACATGTCTCCTGGGTTCTAGAAAATAAATGATTATCAAGTGTTTAAAAAAGCCGTCACTCAATGCAAGCCTATATTAAAAAGCAATATGGGACTGAAAATCGGTAACTTAGAAATCAGTAACATTGTTTATCATTTTAATGTGAAATGGCAGAATGAATCACAGATTTGTAATACCGGTTGCAATATTGCTTTCCAGGTACAAGTGGTTTTAGCTTCCAAAACAGTGTGTATATATAACCTCCTCTGAGACGCACTGATAAGATGTTTGGATTCAACATAATGACATTAAAGACTTCCACAGAGGAACAACCTTTACTATCAGTATGTCGTAAAGACTTTCTGTCAGGAGATGATTATGTAACGTTTATTGGCTGAGCCTTCAGTATTACTGCTTAGCAACCATCAAAATTAAAGCTTTACCTTAAGGTTTTTTGATATCTTCAAAAACTAAGGGATTAGTCTTTGTGGTTTCTTGCTAATATGACAAGCTGCATGTTTTTTGTGTTATTACGTTCAATAGTAAGGAACAAAACAGGTTGGTGAAGTAAAGTAATGTTTATTATTGCTGTAATGTAAGTGGCAACAGGAATTAACTCATGTTACAGATGTTAGACATCATTAAACGTAGCTATAAATGGATAAAACATGGCGAAAACATGAGAAAAGTGTTAATGTTGGCAAAATGCTGTACTATAAGTGGAATAGCAAAAATAATCAGCTTGATAACATCACTCCACTATTGTCAAATTTAGATTTAGATACAATTTCCAACTTATATATTAAATCTGCTGTCATTAATGCATTTCCATGTTGCCATGTTTTGTGACCAAATAAGGTTCATTACTGTATTGCGGTGGTTCACCTACAACACTGTCCTGATATCAGGTCATCATGTTTTTCCTTCTGATTTTAATACATTAGATTAGTCCCATTAGGATAAAAAGAAACTTCGACTTGTAATTTCGCATGAATGAAGGTGTACAGTAAAACCGATTGACATTTACACAAGACTCCAAGCACAGTATTTGAATAGAGCAAAGGTCTTAAAAGAAAGGCATAGAACGATAATCCTGGCCGAGGTGCCTTGGAGGCCACTGCACTTATTTGCGTAAACGTTCAGTGAGCGGAACTTCTGATCCTGGAAAATCAACAGGAACTTGTCGCCAAGTTGTGGAAGAGATGCATTGGTCATTGGGAACTGTACACATATTATCATTCGCAAACACCAATAGCACATTACAGAAACTCCCCTGTAGAGTTCTTTCTCCATCCGGGTCATTTCCACATGTGGAGTTCCCGTGAAGCCATGTTTCAGACATGAAGCTGGCACGAACATTCTCGGCTCCAGCGTACTGAGAAAAACTTTCTATTTTGATGGTATTCAAGCACTAGTTAAATACTGGGATATGTGCATCAGTGTAACAGGGGATTATATAGAGAAATAAAGGTATTTTTTCCCCTCAGAAGTTTGTTCTGTTATTTTGTACAATCAACAGTCCATGTTTGACTTGAATGTTCCTCATAGTTAAGTGAAATACTTTAGGTGATGTTGGGGACTATTGTATTTATCAAATTTTATTTAGTTATTTTTTAAAAGATTTTAAATATTTATTTATTTATTTATTTATTTATTTGTTTATTTGTTTGTTTGTTGTATTTGAGTACTTCCTTATCCCCTTAATGTCACCACAAAACAATCCAGTGTGCTTATGATAACTTATTTCTTTCCCAGTAGGCATGGCCTCATTTAGGGTAACTCACAACAGGGCACAAGGCTCTTGATGAGTATGAAATTAATGTACCTAATTGATTGTAATTGTAATTTTGACCTGACAACCTTCAGGGTGTCAGATCAAAAACCATATTGAAAGATTCTGGACATGGCGATCTCCAACACTATGATCAGAAAAAACAAAAAACAAACAAATGAAAGAATATCCTTTACAAGAATGTTCATAAATCCAGAACCTCAGACCCTTGAGGTGGACAAAGACCCTACACATTTTCTGTAGATTTTTTTTCTCTTAAGACTATACCACCTGATGCCAGATGTATAGCTAATATTAAGTGCTAATGTAAGGTAAGTGGTCACAGTGGTCAGAAATCCACCTAAAACAAATGTATGTAATCTAAAAATCTTGTTGAAAGGCAGATCCAAAACACACTCCGCTTATTCCTGTTGTTTGAGCTGACCTCCGAGACATTCAGAATCTCATTAAAACACAACAGGGAAACCTCATCCATGAAGTGTGGAAAGGGGAAACAAAAACAGATGATTAATCAGGTTGATTTTGAAACCTGAGCTTTGAGCTTGAGATTTGTACTTGTTTTTAGCTAAGGGCTTTTAGTGCCCTAAAGTGTTCAGGTTCACCATAAAAATGTGAAAGCATCCCCTCAATAAGGACTCATTCGAAAATACTAAGAAAAAAGGCATGTGGGTGCATGCTGCGAAGGGAGTGTCATGGTGTTGTGCACACTGTAAAACCAATATGACAGCACGGCCCATGAGAAAGAGCCTGTGGTCATTGACATTAATGCTGCAAGGAGGATTAGTGGTGAATTTTGGAGGATATCAAATGAACGTTGGTCTTGTAAACTCTACTGCTCCCCCCCCCCTGGATTTCACGCTTGATTTCTTTAAATCTATGCCGGAACAAGTGGAGGCAGCCAGGCGCTCGTCATGGTCGACTTTGCCTGCATAATGGTGTTTTGAAGATATACAGCAGATTCTTCAGGACTCTTACTCTGATGTCATGTGCTTGTTTTGACAAGGTATGCTGGTCTTGGAGAACACTGGGGTTGGGCTTGTTTTTTGTGTTTTTTTTTTTTTTTGTTCTTTTCTCTCTTTTTTTTAAATGTCTACAGACTTTGCCTCTGGTTCCTTTAGGTTGTTCGGGGGAATTGGTGAAATTTTGCATAGGAGAAAACGTGCACTTTGGGTTTTATTCATAGGCTGTGAGATTTGAGTTGTTCAAGACTTCACTCTCATTTTATGCTAAAATATTTTCTAATGAAAAATTAATAGCACTGTGAACTTTTTTGTTTTTATTTATTTATTAACATATTTTTAAATAAAATATGGTCAGTTAAATAACAAAAAAAGCAGGTGAATGGTTTCTTACCCCTTTTAATATAAAAATTGTAATGTGGAACAATATTAGATGACTACTAAAAATAATGTTTCCAGTATGAAACACATTCACCGTTCTCATCGTCTATATTGCTTTATCCTGTACTCAGGGTCATAGGGGGGCCTGAAGCCTATCCCAGGAGACTTAGGGCACAAGGTGTGGGGTACACCCTGAATGGAGTACCAATCCAATATACTGTATATACATTTATAGGGACCAGTCCTAAGCTCGGATAAAATGGGAGAGTTGCATCAGGAAGGGCATATGGCATAAAATCTGTGCCAAGTTGTTGTGCAGATTACCTATAGGTTAATGGGAGTCCCATAAAGGGTGCATCCTGCCTCATGCCCTATATTTGTATATATACTGTATATGCACACTGTCTGTGCATGTCTTCTTAACTGAAGTAGCCCTGAGAAGTGCTAACCACTAAGTGCCAGCTACTCTGGGCCAAGTCAACATGTATTACAGCTAAACTCAAAATCTCCATTGTCAAGTCAGAGAAAATCAGAGCATAGAATTAAATTTGATCAAGCTACAAAGTGCGGAAAAGAAAAATATTGACCTATTCACATGTTTATCGATTGTTAGCATCAAGCTAAGTTTTAGCTTCCTCAGCTAATTGTGATGAATGATTTATATTAACTTCCTTTAATACAGTAGAAGTAAATATGTCTGTATGCTGACTGACTGAAAGCAAATACTTGAATATACTGTACAGTTTAACTAATTTAAGGGTTAAGAATTGACTGCTACTTTCACTACTGGTCTGTGGGCGACCAGTGAGGCTTTGATATCATGTGATGAAATCAAGGTTGAGGAATCTTAAGAGTGGGATTTCTGAGTTGAGTTGGTATTTTCTTTGATTTTACTTAGTTATATTCCTAGTACATTGTGAGTTATGAGTTTTAGTTGAAAGCAATCTGAATCTTTACTCTAACATTTGCATTTCTGGCATTTGGCACATGGTTTTATTTAGAGTGACTTAAGGAGAGATAGTGGGCCTGTACTAGTGGAAACAGTACTAGATGATCAGAGGGAGTGCGGGTTGTGATAAATGTTTTAAAGTAGCAGGGTGCTGGTCTATTTTTCATTTTATAGGCAAGCATTAGTGTTTTAAATCTGATACGGGCAGTTACAGGAAACCAGTGGAGGTAGCGTAGCACTAGGGTGGTGTGGGAGATCGTATTGTTGATGTTGTGCAGCTGCAAGCTGGAAGTTGAATGGCAGACATGCCAGGAGCAAGTTGCAGTAGTCCAGTCTTGAAATGACAAATGACAAGTCACAAGATCCTGACTCATCTGAACAGCAGTTCAGTATTGCTGAGATTAATTGTCAGCTGTGAGGTTCCATTCATGATGAGATGTCTGCCAGACATGATCAAAATTGTGGCAAAAACATTAGTGTTTGTGAAAGAAAGGAAAGGATGAGTTGAGTATCATCTGCATAGCAGTAAAAGAAATCCCCTCAGAACAGAATAGGAGCAATCATTGAGCCTTGAGACACCATCAGTGGAGAATCTGCATGAAGATGAAGATGTAGATCCTCTCCATGCATGAAGTTGCCCGAGCAATTGCCCATTTGACCTCTTTTGGCTGAGCAAGCTGGAATCTGTAGGTTGCCAGCTTGCGAAAGAGATGCATCTGTCTGTGGTACACCAATTGCACATTACAGGAACCTGGCTGGAAGTTATTTCCATACCCCCATACAGTCCTGACTTTGCTATGCCAAAGGAGTTCCTGGGAGGCCAGCATTTCAGACATAAAGCAGGCAGTCTGATCATGGTTCTAGTGTATTGAGAAAACATTCTAATTTGATGGTATCCAAGCACTAGTGAAACACTGGGATAAGTGCTTTAGTGTAGCAGGAGTTTTTACCCTCATAACTCACTCATTTACAAATCTATACTCCTCTATCCTATATACATGGTCATGGAGGGCATGTCCAAGATATAAAAGATTGGATGACCGATCATTTTCTCTTACTATTCAGATAAGATAGAGCTATTAGTTATTGGCCACAAAACCAGTACACAACAGCTCTCACAATTCAGCTTATGTTTAGAAGAACGTACTATTACTACCAGCTCGACCTGGGCGTAATATTAGTCAGTAACTTGTCCTTTGAAAAATCACATTTCTTATATTACAAAAACAGTCTTAGGAACGCTTAGTAATATTGACAAGCTTAGGAGCATTTTATCTGTATCTGATGCAGAAAAGCTGGTTCATGCATTCATGACCTCCAGACTGGACTACTGTAATGCACTACTAGGTGGTTGTCCTGCATCCTCAATTAACAAGCTACAGTTAGTCCAAAATGCGGCCGCCAGGGTTCCCACCAGATCAATAAAATATGATCATATAACCCCAATATTATCATCCCTGCACTGGCTACCTATTCAGTTTAGAATTAATTACAAACTAGCATTACTTACATACAAGGCTCTAAATAGTGTAGCTCCCACATATCTAGCCAGTCTCCTGATACATTATAACCCAACATGCTCTTTAAGATCACAAAACTCCGGACTTCTGGTAGTTCCCAGAATATCAAAATCTACAAAAGGGCATAGAGCGTTTTCATATTTAGCTCCTAAGCTTTGCAATAGCATTCCTGACACTGTTCCGGCCTCAGACACAGTCTACCAGTTTAAAAGTCGACTCAAGACGCATCTCTTTAATTTGGCATATACGTAATTCATCCCATAACCTCGTACTCCAGTACATCTATCCTGAATGGCAACTACGCTCATTCTTTCCACCTGTTCTTTATTTTTCTACCCATCCCGAGGCATCTGGAGATTGTGCCAGCTTCAGTAGACAGAGGCCAACCCTGCGAGGATCCTGAGGCATCCAGAGAAGGACCTGCTCCAGGTGGATTCTGCTTCATGTTGGTTTGGAGCTACACATGCTGCTCCTGCTGACTCATCCTGGTGCTGAACTGGACTCCATGTTAACTTAAATAACTTCTATTATATTGAACTTTCAGCTGCATGACACACATGATGTTGTTATATAATTTCTGTTATCTGTTATCACCCAAATGAGGATGGGTTCCCTGTTGAGTCTGGTTCCTCTCAAGGTTTCTTCCTGCTGCCATCTCAGGGAGTTTTTCCTTGCCACTGTTGCCATCACCCTTGGCTTGCTCATCAGGGACAATCTCATTATCATCTATACACATTTTTCTCACTCATACACACTTACATAAATCTTCTTTTCATTTTGTGAAGCTGCTTTTGAGAAAAGCGCTATATTAATAAAATTGAATTGAGTTGAATTGAATCCCAGAAGACTATAGGGCACGAGGCAGCGCACACCTCAGACAGGGTGCCAACACATTGCAGAGCGCATGCACAAAGTCACACTCTCATTTACACGCTGTGGGCAATTTGTGGATGCCAATCAGCCTAATCTGCTCATCTTTGGAATATGGTAGAAAACAGGAGTACCCTGGGGAAACAAAATTCCCGGTTTTACCTGAACATCCATCTAATCTATCCACCTACAGTATCTATCTTTCTAACCAACCAACTAACCTCATAAGCAAACAACCAATAACTAAACAACCAAATCTGCTTTATAAATATATGTAAAATATGTAAGAATTAAAAAGTAAATTCCACATTTTTGTGTAAACAATATGGTTAACCATTAAAAGAAGGCATGTCAATCACAAAAACAGTTACTATATTAAAGCATTTGTTTCTATCAGACACTAGAGTGGGCAGTAACTTCATGGTGTGTCAGGCTTTTCTTTACCATAGTACACCCACTCTTAATTCTCAGAGATTCTGTCAGCACACACAAAGCAGCAGGAGATCAAAACAAAACCTGGGGCCAAAACCACCATCTCGTCCTGTGAGAAAATGTCGTGTCTGAGCGGTGATCAACCCTGGCAGTGCTGCTGAGAAACCTCTATAACCTATTTACTCACTCTACCATGTTTTCTTCCCCACCGTCATATGACCTCATGCACTAAAAATTCTAATTAATAAAACCTTTGTATTTTAGCAATACAACCGTATAATTGTTAATACTACATAGTTTACCTCTTCCTCTTCCTCACTCACAGAGTTCCCCTGGGAACAAACCACATATCTGTGGCTTACACATGAGGCCAAGAGAAAAGGCTTAGTTGCTCTGACCTATACTGCACTAATCAGATTACTCAGAGCATAAACATTGCTGTAAGGCCTAAGCGTCTCTGCTGCTTGTTTTATAACATTGCCTGTCCATTAGATCAGACTGCCTTATATCCATCAGCAAAGTAAACAGAGCTCTGTGCATCACTGCTGAGCAGAGAAGGTCGACAAAGGCTTGGGTGAAGTTAGGCAATGCATAGGAAGAGCAAAATAGATTAGAAAGTGTACAGGGGTCGCATAAACTAGGACATTATTTAATTGTGTTTATGCAGAAAATATCACATTAATCTTCATTTTAAATAAAAAAGCAGAGTAGTATTAACAATAACAGTGAAAAAATTATGCAATAAATTTGAAAATTAAACTGTGTCATCTTATAATAATATAATTTTATTTTTTTGTACTTTTAGGGATGAGCTGGAGGCTAAGCTGAAACTGCTGATTATAGTAAAAGCATGCATTAAACTTCTTATAGTGAAATGTTCAAAATCCTAACTTAATAGTTGATGAAGTAGAGACTGGGAATTTCTCACTGTGTTCAATTCAAGCATCTAAGAAAGAGTCTGGCTCAGCCTGTATAACTATCTGAATAGCATCACATATTGTCTCAGTTACAGTACTCCTCTGCACCTCATGCAAGTGGATATCAAAGCATCAATCCATTAAAGTACAAGAAGATGAATACAGATTCCCCCCTCATGGTAAACATGTGCAGTTGACTGTAAAATTGGCTTCATCTAGTAGATTTGCTTTGCTGTATTTAAATTGTCCAACATGATTTTTTTCCTCCAAATAATGCATTAAAGTGCATAGACTAAACTTAGATTTTCCAAACAAAGCACAAATTACACAAAAGACAGATTACGAACTCACATGTTTATTTAGGTATTATGAATATTATTTTGCTCAAATAAAAAAAGGTAAAATTTTTCCTTTCAGCAGATTTGGCAGAAACAGAACATGAAACCAGCATATAATTACAGACCTAAAATAGACCTAAAAACAGTTTGACAGCAAAACGAGATAAATCCCATATAGTCTTTTTTTTAAATTTATTATTATTATTATTTTTTTTTTTTTGAAAGTTTTGAACTGTCATTAGCACATATTTGCAGCATGTTTTGGGAGGCAGAATACACATAAATATTTATGAAAGTAATATTTCCAAACATGATTAAGTGGAAAAATTACACTCAGGAAACGCCAATTGCTTTGTGTACAAGAGAAATGAGATATACGTATTTATTGTTTAGGAGAAGCTGTTGCATTAGGTACGCTTAGTCATGTTTGCTATGACTCAGGATTTCTGATCTTGAGCACTGACATATATGAAGCTATTTGATGCCCGATCAGACATTATACAGCACATACCAGTACTGTGATAAGTCACTGACCTCAAATACCAAAGTAAAACAAAAACTGGTAGAGGAGAAGGTTGATGATGCTGGAAATAGTTTTTTTTGTAACTTTCCAAGTTGCTGTCATTACTCACTACAAAAACACAATCAAAGGATATGTTTACTATATTTTCGAATTAAAAGTCAAACATCATTTAAACATATTAATAGTAAATTATATATTTACCTGGCCACAAACATAACTATGGGCTGATTTATCCATTTTGATAAAACTAGAGCAGTTGGAGTTACAGTGGAATCTCGGATTCCGAGGTTTGCGAGTGTTTTTTTGATTTTTCCCAGATTTTCTCCCTAATTTAGTCGTGTCCAATTCCTCCCCGTCACTAGGGGGCTCCCACATTAAAGCTACTACTACCACTCAGCCGGGAGGGCGAAGACTATCACGTGGTTCCTCTGAACCACGTGACGCCAGCTGACCGCATCTTTTCGAACCGCTCGCTCACGAACCGTTGGGGGCGGTGTAACATACTCAGAGGACAGCGCTAACTGCTCCTTCCGCTTGCGTGAGCTCACGGATGCCCCTGATTGGCTATAGAGCCGTGATTAATGTGGGAGCACTAAATACCTCTCATCCCTGCTCTCTGAGAGAGCTCGGCCAATCAGCTCTCTCTAGACCTCCGGCTGCGAGAGATTACAGCACCACCCAGGGATCGAACTCGCAATCTCCGGATGATAGGGCGAGCGCTTTACCACTCCGCCACTCGGGGGCCCCGAGCAAAGATTTTTAATAAATTTTTACTTGAAAAAAGAACAAGCCTTGGTTCACGAATACCGAGTATCATGTATCACACATGCGCTTCTTGCTTTGACGCCGAGCATCACATGATCACAACTGCGCTGCGGAAATGTGGGTAATCATCTCCCCTGCTGGGTCTTAGTGCTCGTCTGTCACTGGTATAATCAACATCCGTGCATGCGTGTACTGTTTACTATAACACTGTAACCACGTGTGTGCGTGTAAAACATATTTTATTTTGTGTTTTCGCTTTGATTTATGAGTGTTTTGATATACAAGCCCACTTCCAGAACAAATTATGCTTGCAATCCAAGGTTCCACTGTAGTTACAACAAACAACTAATGACACACATGCTCTCTGCTTACAGCTTTCAGCTGCTTGTTCTCCGTTTTGAACATACAAATATTTACCATTACCATCACTACTGCCATCTAGGTGTTTATTGTTCACCTGTCCACTGTTATAAGTTACAGAACTGTCAGCTCTGTGTTTTTCAAAGAGAAAGTACATTTGTTTTATTTTTTACTTTATATTTTGTATTAATAATTTTTATATGAATATTTTTGGGTTGTAGAATGAATTGTCTGAGTTTCCATTATTTTGTATGGGGGAAATTCACTTTGATATACAAGCATGCTTCTGGAACTAATCATGCTCGCAGTCCAAGGTTCCACTGCATATGGCATTGACTTTATGGTATAATGCATCACTCAAATCTAATCTTTTTAATGACAATAATAGCATCACTATTGTAGACTATCATATCACTATCACAACAAAATAGTCATGATATGGTCTTACATACACTTAGGAACCACTGCAGACACCCTGAGCTGCTAGGTTTCTGACCAAGAGTGCAAGAATCTTCTGAAAAACTGTCATGTTGTATTTAACTACCACAATGAGAGCCTAAAACATTCACAGGAGTTTATTTTGTAGGGTCTGTTCTTTTTTAAAATTTTTTTATGGGAACTGAACAGGGTATGTGCTCTCTTCTGCGGCCAGCCATGGAGAATATCTGTAGATTAAAAGATCTGTGAGTCAGCTATCACTTCACTCTGAAAAGAATTGTATGAGCTGTCAGAAAGGGTCCTTGAACTTTCTGAGAGAGGCAGGTCTGTGTAGATTAGGACACATACTGTATTATTCATGTCCTTAGACAGAGATGATGCAATGGGGTTTCTTTTGTCCTCCCACCTCCGAAAGGTAGACAGATTGGCTAAAGGACTGGTTAATTGAATTTTCCCATTATTGCTAGTTGTGTTTTCATTTTGTGCTGTAATAGATGCGTACCTTTTCCAGAATGCACTGTATTTCTATCTTTCACCCAGTCTTCCCAGGAATGACTTTAACAGTAAATCTACTGTATTATTGTACTTGAGTGGTTTCCAACACTAGTCCTGGATGAACCCTTGCCCTGGGAATTTTATTGTTTTTTCTGCTCTATCACACCCACTCCAGGTCAGAAGGCTGTTAATTAGCTGTTTAGTTAAATCAGGCATTCTAGGTGCTTAGAAAAACCTAAAATGTGAAAGGCATGGGTCCTACAGGACCAGGGTTTGGGAACCACTGTTTAAATTACCCAACACATTAAATGCTTTGTTTACTTTAAATTCCTTGCATTCTTTATTTTGTCTTAAAAGCGTGCAAACATTTGCACTCCACTATAAAGACCCATGTTGTCCTGTGCTGTGCGAGAAAGGTTCTCATTATCTTTCTACTATTTCAATTTTTTTTTCTATTCTCCATCTTCGAGTATATGGACAATAAAAGCTAAAGCTTAGGCTTTATTCCCTCCTTTAGGAACAGATGATATGGATGGTGTCCACTTATGTGGACAACTTATCTGACACTGATTGGACTTGACATCCCTTTGAGTCACATGTCTTTAATGTGAAACTGAATTGAATAAATAAGATTCAGCTGCCAGAGTGAGGTGGTCGGCTTATGTGTAGAGAACCAAGCTGAGGTCAAGCATTAGTATGTACATTATGATCATGCCTCACTGAGCTGTACTCGGTGGCCTGTATTTTACACCCCCCCCCCCCCCCCGTGACATGACTTATTTCAGTATAGGTGTAAAAAAGCCAGAACAGCTACGAGCAACACTGTTGTGATTAAGTTGCAATGAAGTGAATATGATAGTGTCATTTTCCTGTCAAACCAAAATGTCGTAAAAACATTGATATTCATACAAAACACAAATTGGTTTCACATCTCGATACCACAGAGCTTCTAAATTCTCGCTCTCACATCATCTATACTGGTTTATACCTGGACAGGGTACCAATCCATTCCAGGAAACGCATACACACACACACACACACACACACACACACACACACACACACACACACACACACACACACACACACACACACACACACACACACACACACACACACACACACACACACACACACACACTCATTTGCACGATAAGGGGAAATTTAGGAACATCAATTAGACTAATCTGCATGTCACTGGACTGTGGGAGGAAACTGGAGAACCCGGAGGAAACCCAACCCACATCTGTATTTTTATTCTTTCATACCATACTCTTCTTCTGTCATTCCCTTTCTATGCTTTTCTTTTAATCCTGCTTTAATTTGTTTATTTACTTACATGTCTACTAAGGCTGTTACATACTGCCGCAATACAGTATGTATCTGTACCTGGTTTCATGTCATTTCCACATACTACAGAAAGAACACACCCACTTCTGCATTTCTTTTCAATCATGAATAATTTGGGCAGGTCTATCCTGGCAAAGCTTGCCACAATCTTCTGTAAAGTGTCCCCCGAGAGTTTGTGAGATACCCGTGTAGAGTCTACTTGGAGCAGTTAAGGATCCCAGCCACCTTACCTGATATGACCATCCATCCAAATTAAAGTCAGTTTTATTTATATAGTGCTTTTAACAATGATTGAATAAAAAAATATGGAAATGAGTTTTAAAAAGTGAGACAAACTATGAGGGAGACGGTGGCAAGGAGATGGCAATAGGAAGAAACCTTGCGAGGAACCAGACTTAACAGGGAACCCATCAGGGAACACATTGTCATTTTGTGATATCAGATATCAGGGATTGATTTGAGGTCATGGTGTGTTTTAGGAGTCTAGAAGCTTTATGTTATGTTTGTTGTGATTACATAGCGAATTTCAAATGTGTTAAAATTGTGTTCATTGCCTCCTCTTCTACTAGTTAGCCGAGGCTGATGTACTGTACTGTATGTTGCTGTACCCAGGAGGACTAGCCTCATTTAATGCCACATACTTGTCCAGTTCAATCCACCTTTCTGTTAGCTTGTGAGATGTGAGAGATGTAATATTTAACAGCCCTAGCTTCAGATCAGAGGTGCTAACTGTGTATTTAATGTGGTCTAATCTTATATTGATTAGATTACTAAAACAGACTTCCTAAGTCTTCTGTATTTTTGTTAACCTTGGTCTCAATTTAATGGAACCTGAGTGACAACTGTGTGGAGTTAGCAGACGATCGGGTTAGCCTGCTTGTCTGCTCCCTGGCCTGGGCTCTGGGTAGTCACAGATTTCCTTGATCTGTTCTGAGACTATGTGCTATCCTGCACGAAATGAGAGCAGCACTTTCCTGAGTGGGATGGACATATTACTTCATCATTAATATGCTTAACTTATATAAACACTTCTACAAAGTTACTTTTTGTAGTTACTCTTATGCCCCTGACTGACAAAAGTGTATATCGTTAGCTCCAGCATGTACTACTGTCGTGGAAAAACTACACTAGTCTAAGAACCTGATATTGCCTGCAATGTCTGGTGTCCTAGCTCCAGGGATACACCTAATGTTGGTACTCCTAAAGGTCTGGCTTATTTCACCTGCATCAATATGGAGTCTCTTATAACCAGCTCCGGTGGGATAACCTTAGTATGCCACTGAGTTGTCAATTAACAAACTAATAAACACCTATCAAAAATAAATATCTTACTAATAATGGAGGAAGAATGACTAAACATCCTGCACTCAACACACCGAATGAGCTCAGTGTTGGGCATGACAAGCGTTTAGCATACCATAGTCGGGATAGAGTGATTAGATAGAGATTAGATGAAGAAACTAATGTGTTAAAAAAGAAGAAACTAATATGTTCAAAAAAAAAAGAAGGAACCATTTGCAAGCTTTTAGGAGTTAAGGAAAGAGTTAAGAAAAAGTATATTAATACAATACTGTATTGTATACATGTGTGTGTGTGTGTGTGTGTGCATAGTTGAGGCTTTCTGTATAGATACTGTACATTTTACATGAAGTTATTTTGGCCTCCTTGGACTTCAGTTCCCATCTGCCCTTACATACTACAGCAGATCACATGACCCTGTAGATCACATGCTCTCATGATCACACTCACCTGCTCTGTGTTACCTCTTGATCAGCCTCTCTATTTAAGTGTCTTTATGTAGCTGTGATACTTTTGTTGCCCTTAATTTATTTGTGTTTCATGCAACAATTTTCTAGCTCTTGTTTTTCTTGCCTTCTGGCTCTTGCTTTTTGTTTATTTAATTATTTTTTTTTTTTTTCTTTTTAAAAAACTTGTGCTGGTATCTATCACCATCACTACCTGACACTCTAACATACACCGTAACAGGAATTTTGCACAAATTTGGATCATTTATACTAAATCCATAACTAAACCATGTCCTAAACCATGTGCAAATTTAATAAATTTAAAGTTGACACAGGCACTTTAAAATGTTAATTTTGTTAATGTATTAATTTGTCATCATGTTAAAGCTACAGGGTCAGTGTTATCGCATGATCTTGGATCACAGATATGAATAGGAATGCAGGAACATTTGAAGCTTGGTATTTGCAATGATTCCGAGTGTACTTTAATCTCCCAGATGTTTAAACCAAACACAGACATCAGTTAAGCCATAGACATACAGGCACAGATATTACTAACAATGAAAGATGGGTGTGAGCATTTTTAAAGCAGTAAGGCATTTAGGAGACAAATCACCCTTTTTCCCAATGTCATCAAGGTTTTTTATTTTATTTTATAGAGATGTGTATTGACTGAACACTCTTAAAGGTAACCAGTTTTAATAAATTAAATTAATTAAATGCATATAGAAATTACAAAACTATAAGGCTAGCATCAGGATATTCTGATTGTTGCTGCATTTACTCCTGTAAAATGAAAATGTGAATGGCTAGCTACATGATATTATAGACTAAACTTTGACTAAATTGGCTAATGCAAGGAATTTAGCATACACATTTCCATAAATGTTCTTTTCATTTTGTGAAGCTGCTTTGAGACGATGACCATTGTTGAAAGCACTATATAAATTGAAAAGAATTGAAAAATGAAAATAGGAACGAAGCACATATCTGGCAATCTGTGTGTGTGTGTGCGTGTGTGTGCGCGCGTTTTTATTATCTGATCCATGTATTATATTTTGTAAATCCAGTTTGTGTTCTCCAACTTTACAGCCTTTCTTAATGTTTATTCTGCTTGAAGTAAATCTAAAGCTCAGGATCACTGTGAGGATAATTTATTACTTATTATATTCACATAACCTCAGCTGGTAGTTGTTTGCCACATCCCCCATACAATCCTGACCTCACTCTAAGCTATTTCCATATGTTTGGTCCATTTAAAGGGGTTCCTGGGAGGCCAGCGTTTCAGACGTGAAGCAGGCAGTCCGATCACTGATGCTGTGTACTGAGAACATTCTACCTTGATGGTATCCAAGCACTATTGAAATGCTGGGATGAGTGCATTAGTGCATCAAGGGATTATATAAAGAAATAAAGGTTATAATAAAGTTTTACTCTCAAAATTGTCTTATTGTGTACAATCAAAAGTCCTGGTTTGGCATGAACACCCTTCATACATATGTTTAATGTGGTGGGACGTCCATAATTATTACTTACATTCCTCAATGGCTTCCCTTTTTTTTTGTTCCTCTCACTTGCAGCTTGCTATTGAGAAAGTAGGGAAGTCCTGGTTCGATTAGAACGGCCCTTGTAGTCGATGATCACTCAGATTTTTGGTTATTAGGGTTTGTGAGTTTGCCATGAATCATGATGACGGTATTAAAAACCACGTATTGAAAAACCTTCTGGATTATCTTCGTTAAACATGAAAATGAGGCTCCCAGCCATTTAGTGGCATTGAGAGAGAGAGAGAGAGAGAGAGAGAGAGAGATCAGGACCAGACAGCCACCCCCTCGACTCAGACAGCACCGCTTTTCATGCCAGCCCACTCTTAACTGTGTTTGACAGCTCGTCCTCCAACACAACCTCCCTGCAGCAGCAACGGCTCTCGAGCTTTAACAATTTATCATTGCTGAGCCTTTGTTGGCAATACAGTGCCAGGCCGAGGGAATCTGTGTACGCAGGGCTGGCATGATCGAACTGGCGGGCCTTGTGACCTTGTTGGGGAAACAGTGGAGACTTTTATGTAAATACCAGAAGGCTGCATAGCTCTGATTTATGGATCAACCAAGAAAGAAAAAGGACGCGTTGCTTTCTTGTTTTCCAACGTCTTGAAAGAATAGGTGCTTATTTTTTCACATTGTCATATTCAACGTCATGTTAAAGAGAAATTCAGCACAAAAATAATAGAGACTAGTTGCCTGACTGGCTGGATAGCAATGTACAAGTCTCTGGGTGTGAGGGTTTTAGCAGGAATGTTGAAGCTTTACAAACCGCTCAAAATGTTCAGATGAGGAGGGATAAAAAAAATAAATAAATTTGCGTGCCACCACAATTTAAGCCCCACTTGAAGAATGCACATTGACTTGATTGCAATATTAAAATGTCTGACAGATTTTGTCATATTGGATCAGAATACCAGGGTGCTGATACAGTTGATATTACAATTCTTAATTTTATGAATATCTAAATCTGATATAAATATAAAAAATGTTAATAAAATATAAATAGCTATACAGGTATATAATTTTTTTTTCTTATCTCAAATAATTCGCTCCTGCCTCACAGGATGTTGTGCTGCCTGCCAATGTGTGAATATTTTAAAGTCAACCACCTGCAACATTTTGCCACCTCCAGTGCAAACATCACTCACTCACTCATCGTCTATACAGCTTAATCCTGTATTCAGGGTCACGGGGGACTTGGAGCCGATCCCAGGGTACTTAGGGCACGAGGTGAGGTACACCCTAGACTGGGTGCCAAACCATCGCAGGACACACACACACACACACACACACACACACACACAGCGTGAATCTGTTAATCTAAGAGCATCCCTTTGCACTCTATTAATCTCTGCTTGTCTGTGCTATTCTGAGTGTTCGATTGTGTGTGCGTGCATGACCTAAATGACTGATGACAAATATTTAATCTGCATGTCACTGTGTGGCACAACAAGAGCTTTACCCCTGTAGCAGAAATGAAAGAGAGATAAACAGAAAGGGAGAGACTGATGGGGAAAAAATACAGCTAATGGGGATCAATTCAGTGCAAATCGGTAGATTAAACCCTTATTTTCTCTCTCTCTCTCTCTCTCTCTCTCTCTCTCTCTCTCTCTCTGTGTTTCTGCTTTCTCAAATATAAAAGCATTCTTGAATTTGTGAAGAATGAAGGTTTAAAGAAATTATTCTATACAGATAGTTATCGTGGAGAGAAACGATTTAAATTTGCACTAAATACACTTTAAAATGGTCATATGAGTCTTAGCTGAATGCATTTTTGCATGGAACGAAAGCTGTGGAATTTGGCACTGATTACGTTCTACATTTGCACCTTGGCATATGAATGCCCCACCCTAAGAATTTTTGCCTCAAGAAAAGGGCATACAAAGCATTTTTGGTATAAGAGAGAACAAACCAAGCCAAACCGAATCCCGGCTAAGTTGCGCGTACGTCCGGTAGCCTTCTGTCCTGAAGCGTATCGAGTTTACACGTTTGTGCAAGATTTAGTTAAGACATACTATAGCACCATGGGTCCCAAGAATGTTAGCAAGGATGGTAGCAAGAAGAAAACGGAGCCAATTTGTTTCATTTTTAAGCAGTCGGTGCAGAGAGGATTCGTAAATTAAGGCTAAGTGAGGTTTAATGTCTAATTTATTTCATATTTTATATTATAAAATTTTATATGCAAAAATATGTTTATAGTGTTGGAAACTGATAATACCATATTGGTAATATTTCTGGGTGGCTGGAACAGATTATCTGCATTCACACAATGCGAATTTTTCTTAAGAACCGCTGGAGTGGTGTGCAGAGCAGGAGAATAGATTTTTAAACGATCACTTTCATTCAGGCAATTCATTTTCTATAAACACTCCTACAGTTCCACAACATTTTATGCAACTATGAAATGGACAAATGAACATGCTGTTCTTACTTATAATAAAAAGTTATAGTTTTTGTTTTGAATAGTTATTGTTTGAGCAGTTTAAAACAGTTTGGGATGTACTGTTGTAGGAAAAGAATTGTGCCTATCTCTTGTTTTATATTCCGTATATCCGTACAGTATGTCCGTGTACCCTGCTCTTAGTTGGTTTAATGTGTTTATTAGAAACCGTGATTTGAGAGTATGCGTGGTATTAGTTGTTGTGTGATTTATTATGTCATTATAACTCATGCTGTTAGGATGGAAAGAAAAAGAAGCAGTGTCTCTTGCAAAAAAATCTAAAGAATCAATCAAACACAGTAGACAGATAAGGAGGTGTGTGTCAGTACTTTAGTGGTTAGCACCGTCGCCCTGCACCTCCTAAGTTTGAGGGTTTGATTCCCGCCTTGGGGTGGGGGTGCATGGAGTTTGCATATACTGTATTCCCCCCCCACCCCACCCCCCACCCCATCCTAAGTGGGTTTCCTCCCTGTACAGACCCTGTACACAGGATAAAGTGTAATAGTTGGTGACTGTTTGTGAGGAAACACTTTAGTTTTGACAACCACTAGTGGTTAACACTGGTACTACAACAACAGAGGTAGGCTTTGCTGTGCATCAAAGCATGAACACTAAAACTAATAGATAAATAAATCCTTCAAAATGACCACAGATTTTCATTCTGCCTCAATTAATTTTTATTAATTGTTAAAAGGCATTTTAAAATGAGCATAAATATGCAATGTTGATCACATCGGTAAAACTTTAATTTCAGTAGGAGGCATTTACAGTAACTGTAAGCTGATGGTGAACCTCTGTGGAACTGCTCTGGTGTCATTGAAGGGTTTGGACACAAATGTATTTAAAGCAACGATGGGTTCATATTTAGAGACCACAAACTAAATGTACACAAATTGTCTAACTTCAGCCTTAATATCTGTGGGTTTACAGTCTCCTTGAACGATTCACCCAGATTTTATTTGAACAAAGAGGAGGGATGCAAATGTTTGCACTTGATTTGTATTTGAAA
This sequence comes from Clarias macrocephalus, assembly GCA_011419295.1. Lineage (NCBI taxonomy): Eukaryota > Metazoa > Chordata > Actinopteri > Siluriformes > Clariidae > Clarias > Clarias macrocephalus. The sequence goes on along the minus strand of JAAGKR010003320.1, from coordinate 39,574 downwards.
CATTAGTTTTAACAACAATAGACAACAGTGAGAGATACCGTATTATTTCAACTGTAATAAAATCGTATCAGTGCAGAGTGTTGGTGTTGTTTTCACTGATCCTGACTGAATCTGATGTGCATTGATGTTGACAGGCTGTGCTGGGTGCTAATAGTTACGGATAAATGACAGTTGCAGCTTACCAATCAAAACATATCACTTCCCTCCAAAACAAAGACGTACAGCTGCCAGAGAGCTGCCGGTACGAGCCGCCCGAGGTTAAGTCCTCCACTCAGTTAAAGGTGAGCGACTCGGATTATGTTTGTGCTTCACGCAAAAAGCTCTCTCGAGATGTTCCCAAACATGCAATGAAAACAAAGGCTTAGAGAATCACTGATATGACAATCTGTCAATTGCCCCTAATACCCTCGGCTGTCCTCTCGGGTCACAATGTACGTAACGCTCAGCCACGCTCGGTGTTCCACATGAAAGTAGGTCACCGCATCCCTGATGTGTACGCGGACCGTCCGGCATATCGGAGAAGCTATAAATCATTCATTATTCAAACATGATTAATATTTTATTATGGTTTTGCTCAGCTGAGGCTGACATAGGTAAGTTAACACACAATTAAGTGCAAATATAATTTCTAGACAAGGATCATTTTAGCTCTGTTTTTAAAATGTGTCCACAAAAGAAATTCCTCCCAGAACAGGGCAGAAACAAGGCGAAAATCAGATATCAGATGTACAACACTGATAAAATATCACAGCAGCCCAAGATGGTTGAACCAAATATAAACCTAGAGATGAACCAGTAAATGCATCCAACAAATGTCTTTCTATCACAATCTTCAGACCACGATAGAAAAATATGTTGTACCTTCAAATGCAAATAAAGTGCTGTAAAAATGTTTTTACGTTAATTGTTCCTGTATCACTATGGAAAAAGATTCCCACACAACAAGGGGGGGGGGAGGATGCACAGCTATCTTTGAAGCATTTGCACTGTGTAAATGTTTTATTGTGCCTATTCGTCTCATCGCCATACTGTGCTTGAAGTCCTCTGTAAATGTCAATTGGTTTTTACGTCTGCATTCAGGAGACATTTCAAGTCCTGGAATTTGACTGGCTGCTTGTAATTTATCATTTCTTCCACACAAGGGTGAAAGTATGAATACGTAAAAAGCATAATGCGTTTTGAATTGATGAATAAATAAAAACCTAGTAGTCATAGGCTAATCGTGCTGAAGTAAGCTCTTCAAGGTGGTGTCAGAGTAACTGTGATTCATCACAAGACCCCACTGTTGATCACTCACTCATAATACTTATTGTCTATACCGCTTAATCCTGTTTACAGTGTCGCGGGGGGCCTGGATCCTATCCCAGAAACCTTAGGGTATGAGGTGGGGTACACCCTGGACAGGGTACCAATCCACTGCAGGGCACACACACATACACTCATCCACACACTATGGGAACGCCAATTAACCTAATCTGCAGGTCTTTGAACTGTGGGAGGAAACCAGGGTACCCGGATGAAACCCACCAAGCACGGAGAGAACATGCAAACTCCATGCACACAGAGGCGGGAATCGAATCCGGAACATGGAGGTGCAAGGCTGACTTGGTTCCTTATGTTTTAATATCTGTCAATTTTATTTGATTTTTTATCTTAGCTTGCATGTAGTGTTCTTGTGCAGACTATGCTGTTGACGCATAATTTGCCATATTTGTTGTTTTTTGTTGCTCGCCATCTGATGGTTACTTTTGCGCTCTAAATATTTAAATAAAGTGCAAATGGACCGGTCATCAGCAGTGCTAAGCTGTGTTTGTGTTGTCTGTACGTTTTGTTTGTGTGTTTATCTGTGATCTTCTCTGGGTTTATCTGTCACTAATGCCGCATTATTCTAACCCTTATACTGGACAGTCATATGTCTCTCTCTCTCTCACTCACTCACTCACTCTCTCACACACACACACACACACACACACACACACACACACTCACACACACACACACACACTCTCACACACACACACACACACACACACACACACACACACACACACACACACACACACACACACACACACGGCAGTGTCCACTGACAAGTCACAACATGTACACACTGAGCCACTCACAGGTCAGCTGAAGTTCAGTGTGTGTAAGCCGGCACACGGCGGTTCAACTCAAGTTCACGGTGTGCAAGGGGCCGGAGACAGTGTGCATGCAGGAAAAATCTGTCTCTCATAGGTACTCTTATTCTCTTATCACAGACATAAATATATTATGTATACAAACACACACACATTTGCACTTCTTAACTTTTTAGATGTTTTTCAGATCAGTTGTAATGACATCTGGTAAAAAAAAAAAAAAAAAAAAAGTTATGTCTGGATTAAAAAAGACTGAACTATGAGTTAATATTGAATTCTTTTCCATCATAATTTGGAGATATTATCTCACATTTGGAGCTTTTATTTTGCAATAGTACGACATGCTATTGCTTCTGCTGATTTGGCTTATAATGGACTTTGACTAGGACATTCCAAAACCTTGATTTTTCCGCCATTCTGATGTAGTTTTCCTGCTGTGCTTGGTTCTGTTGCATGACCCAGAGGAGTCAGAGGAGTTCATGTTCGACTCCATGACTGCACGGTGCCCAGTTCCCGTGGCTGCGCAACAAGTCCAAATCATCACCCCTCCACCGCTGTGCTTGGCGGTTGGTTTGACGTGTTTCTGCTGAAATGCTCTTTGGTTTTCCCCAAACATAGCGCTGGGCATCAAGACCAAACGCCTGCACTTTGGTTTCAGATGTCCATAGGACGTTGTGGTTTGTTCAGATGCAGTGAACCTCAGTCGGGCTTCCGTGTTCAAATGAATTCTATTCAGTTTAATTTATTTAGCACTTTTTAAAAGCTTTATTGCGGCAACCATTCCAAACAAACATCCTTGTTCTGTCTTCTAATTATGCTGACTAACATTTAACATGCTCAGTGAGACATACAGAGTTGTTGATGTAGCTCTTGTTGTGTGTGTGTGTGTGTGTGTGTGTGTATTTCTCTACATTCTCTCCGCATTATGCTATTTCTCTTGGAGTGAATGTGCTGGGACATCGACTACTGGGAGGACTGGTAACTGTCTTGAATCTTTCCCACTGTAGAATGGTGAACTGCAAATTGTTTGAAAACATAAATCTAATTATAAAGAAAACATAAATCTAATTATAAAGCATTGTTGATTATTTAATTATCTTGAGCAAATTTCAGTTCTACAAGAGAAAGAAAACTGTATCGTTGCAAAATGATCACCTTCCAGATTGTAACAGTACCTGCATCCTCACCCCTCCTCATGGTTGATTAATTTCCTGTAGCAGGACACCCTGGAAAGTGTATTAGTCATTAATGAAATTAAAGCATCAAAGCCATGCATTAGAATTGTTGCACTCACTCTCTCATCGTCTAGACCGCTTTATCTTGTATACAGGGGCCTGGAGCCTATCCCAGGAGGCTTAGGGCACATGGCAGGGTACACCCTGGACAGGGTGCCAATCCATCGCAGGGCACACACACACAGATACACACTCCCACACATTCACACACTACGGGCAATTTGGGAACACTAATAAGCCTAATCTGCATGTCTTTGGACTGTGGGTGGAAACCAGAGAACCCAGAGGAAACCCACCAAGCACTGGGAGAACATGCAAACTCCATGCACACAGAGACGGGACTCGAACCTGGCCAGGGATGGAACCTGGACCCTGGAGATGAGGACGACACTGCAACTGATTCATAATTACTGAACAATTCATAACAATAAGATATTTAAGACCTTAACAGTGACTAAGTTCAGCATAAGGAAGAGATGATGATCCTAAATTTAGTTCTCAGAGACACCCAGGTAAGCTGCTTTTCTGGACTGGCCAATGAGCAGCTTTAGCTAATCTGAGTGGATAAACTTAGATTTGCTTGGAGGGGGATTCACTTCTATTTCCAAACACTGTGGCAACATGTTTATCCAACTCCAGCGTTAATCCACACACACACACACACACACAGAAGCAGGTCGTGGCCGATCCTCAGCTCTAGGACACATGGACTCATCTCCCATGATTGGCTTAATGTGTGAACATTGAAAAAAAAAATCCAATTAAAGATTCCATCCTAACTGTTTTACATATGCTTAAAGCATTTTAAGCAGCTTTTTTTTTTTTAAATGCATTAAGTGGTTACTGTAGGTGTGAAACGTTTAACCTGCTGAAAATGTAACAGTATTTAAGTATACTAATACAGCTCTGGGTTGAAAAAATAAAATAAAATAGGAGACCACTGCAAAATAATCACTTTCTTACAGGTGAATGTGTTGGTGAGATGAACAGTTTGAACAGCTGCTGATGATATTTCTTTTAAATTCAAAATATAACTATTGTTGTATATGAAAGGAAATGACATCATCACAACACATCAAAATAACACAAGATCATGCAGTATTTGCACAGCTTTAATACAACAAAAGGCGAATAATTTGTAAACAAATTGTGTTAATGTTTTGGCTAATAAATCAGTATTTGGTGGAATAATAACTCTGATTTGCAGTTACAGCTTTCATGCGTTTTGGCTCTCCAGCAGTTTTTCACATTAGTGTTGGGTAACTTTATACCAGCTCAGCTTCATTTGATGGTTTGTGACCCTCCATCATCCTCCTGATGACATTCCAGAAGTTTTCCGGAGTAAGTTGCACTGGTCTCTTATTTTTTCCCAGAGCTGTGTTCGAATGCTCTATATGGATTTCACTTGGTTATTATGGAAGCAAAATTTCCTTTATAGAACCTCTGCAAGTCACCTAATATTACCAGCTCATGGGATAGCATACATGGCTAAAATTTGCTCGCTGGATTGATTATTAAAGGATTATACCCCTTTTTTGGATATTGAATATTCAGTCGAATTGAGGTGCTTAGATGATGATTTTTCAACTCTTTGCGTTCAAAGTTCCTGAGTGAGTTGTTACTATAGAAACTCCCGACAGACCTACTGTTGTAGAAAATTAATCAATCGAGAATTCTATATGTCCCTAGGGTGTTCAAGTCAAACTAGGACTTGAATGAACGTAAATGTGAAACCGATATTTACAGAAGACTTCAAGCATAGCACAGTGATGGAATTCTTAATCGTATTAAAACCTCCGGATGGTGCAAACGTTTCAAGGTTTGAAGGCCGTACGTCCGTGAATGATGATCCCTGTCGTCTGCTGAGGTGACGTGGACCCCACTGCAGTCGTTCCCATTAACATTCAGCAAGTGGAACGCCCGTCCAATCCTTAAAAATCGCCAACTTGTGGAAGAGACGCATCTGTCTGTGGGAACTGTACACACAATCACTCACCTACACCACTTACACCCACATTACGGTACCTGTGGGACATTAAAGGAGTTCCTGGGAGGCCAGCGTTTCAGACGTGAAGCAGACAGTCCGATCATGGCTTTGGCGTACTGAGAAATCTTTCTACCATGATGGTGTCCAAGCACTAGTGAAACATTGGGAAAAGTGCATTAGTGTAGCAGGGGATTATATAGAGAAATAAAGGGAGTTTCTCCCTGTAATGTATTTACACATACGGTACAGTGTGTGTATGTGTATATATATATATATATATATATACGCATGTGTGATATATATACAGTACTGTGCAAAAGTCTTAGGCGCCATATTATCTGTAGTACAAATTTTGTTATAAGTTTCTTATGTCTGCATTATTATGTACAAGACCATTCCCTACAAAGATACACTACAATTAATGAATAAATAACATTACAGAAGAATATTTGCATGGCTGTACAGAAAGCAACATATTAAATGATTAAATGATATTAAATGATTAAGTGTGTGTGTGTGTGTGTGTGTGTGTGTGTGTGTGTGACTCTCAGAAGAAGGTTACCGATGAGGGGGTTTGTGCCAAATAGAGACACAACTGCACACACACACTTACGCATGCATGCACTTCCATAGTCACGTGTGGCTGCAGCAGGACGCAAGGGGAGGCGTTGGGGAGCCTCGAGGCGAGGCGTTTGACCTCCTTTCGCATGGCTGCACCCAGCTGTACAAACTACAGACACTGGAACATAGAGGAACTGAGCACAACAGTCCCTAGACATGCCACAGACACACACACACACACACGGACACACACACACAGACAGAGATCTCTGTGTTTGTTTCTAAATAGAGCGTGTTTATTGAGAGAGCTGTAAGTAAACAGCATAAATAAACAGCAAGTGAACTGTTGAGGGAGGGAGGGAGGGAGGGAGAGGAGAGAAAAAAATGAAGGGATGAGAGCACTCTGTGTCTTCCTGGATCTACTGTAGTGTGTGTTCATCCTCAGCAGTCTAATGCTCAGGGAAGCATTTTATAGGCAATGCAATTTAAAGAGGATTAGAGGAAAAATTTTGATGAACAATAAGTGACAAATAAAAGTGATAAAAAAATATATATATATATAACTTTTTGTTAAAATTTTTATATTTGTTTGTTTGTTTGTTTTTGTTATTTCTTAATAAATTCTGCTGCATATCCACTGAGAGAGAGAGATTTGGAGAATAGCAGACAGACACATGGACAGAGACATAAACAAAGAGAGAAAGAGGAGTGGACATCTGCTCTTTAAGGACACACACTGTTTTATTCCCTGAGTTAGACACAATCAGCCCAGGAGACCTTTTCAGTTTCACCGCTGGCACACACACATGCGTGCACACGCGCACGCGCGCACACACACACACACACACACACACACACACACACACACACACACACACACACACACACACACACACAGAGAGCACACACATCAAGGCTACGTCATAATTACACACCTCAGTTTATGGTCACTGACATACTATATATGATTGATATAAGGATACATGGACATTTTATTATATATGGGACATGTACTTTACCTGCCTCAGTGTAACCATCTGATCCTGCTGTTTGAACACGTTAAAGCTCAGATCTGACCTGGGCCGCTTCAGTTTTAAGGGTTAAAGCCTGAACAGGCGAAGAACCACATTTGGTAACTTACTAGTGCCAGGATCAGGACCTCAAGAAAAAAACACACATTTGTAGAAAATAAGAATGTTGTGTTTTTTTTTATTTTTTTTTAAACATTTTTATATTTAATTAAATGTGCTTTTAACTTTTTCTGTGTGTTTTTAAATATTTTTTTATATAGAGTTTTGGAAGAATTATTACACTAGATGGGCAATGAACCAGATATGATAATGCCATTAACTTTGATTTGCAAAATAAAATGATGACAATTAAAAGTTTTGAATTTTGAAAAAGAAAAAAAAAATCACAAAAGGGTTAACCTGTGCTGTCATAGGTTCTTGATTAACAAATAGTCACACACACTTATACAATAACTGAGCCAGAGGCATAGTTGTGAAGGTCAGTTCTGAAGGACCGTCCTGAGATGTGGCACAGACCTAATTCAGTTTGCCACAGCACACACACACACACACACACACACACACACACACACACACACACACACACACACACACACACACACACACACACACACACACACACACAAAGCTTTAGTATTTTGGGGGGGCTTTTGTTTACAAGAGCAAAGGAACACACACCTTAGCACAGACACCTCCCTTACATATTGGATCAACTCCAGAATTATTGGCACCCAGATAAAAAAAAATAAGGGGGGGTGGGGGTAAGTATTTAAATTTAATACTTGGACAACAAAATAAACTAATTATACTTTGTAGAGCACAAGTTATCATCATCATCATCATTATTATTATTATTATTATTATTATTATTATTTGCGTAATCATATTTAGCAGAATTTTTTCAGCAAATTTCAGCAGAATTGTTTTTCTCCAGAAACTCTTTAACACAGCCTTGAACACATTCGGCGTTGTCCACAGGAAATCATCTCTCAGGATGGAAAAGAGAACTCAGAGCACAAAGCATGTACAGGGTGCAGGTCCATCACAGGGCAAACACATGCACTCATACAGTACGGGCAATTTGGTAACACCAATTAGCCCAATCTGCAAGTCTTTGGACTGTGGGAGGAAAGCCACCAAGCACGGAGAGAACATGCAAACTCCGTGCACAGAAACCAGAAGTGGGAATCGAACCTGGAGATGCGAGGTGAGGGTGCTAACCACTGAGCCACCCTACATAAACGACTGATATTTTAAAATTGTATGTTTAGGCGCTTTGCGGTAAAACATTTGTTCCTGTTTCATGAATTTACTCAAAATATTTTAATGTAATAAGAACAAATAGGGGGATCAAGACTTTTTGCACAAATGGTATATGTGGTGGTTGTATTCTGACAGAGAGAGCTGGCTTGTAAGTGGGAATTGGCTGGTAATAAATTAGGGGCGAAATAAAAACTGTGTTAATAATAATAATAATAATAATAATAATAATAATAATAATAATAATAATAATTGTATTTGCCATGGAAAAAAATAAAGAAGTGTTTTTTGTTCAATTAAAAATATCAAATAATATCATATAAAAATATCATATATTGAAGCTCATTTTATCCCTCACTGCATTTTTACAGATAAGCTACTGAAGGATACGGTTGAAACCTTGAATGGTTGACTATGTTTCATAAGACACATTAAGTTTGTCTTCAAATATATATATATATATATATATATATATATATTTTTTTTTTTTTACAAACAGACAGAGTGACAATAGATGTGCTTGATGAATGCATGAATGGCTTGACTGGTTTAACTCTCCAGCAGATGGGTCACTCATTTCCATCCTCTCCTTAACAGAAAGCTGATTATTCAAGCAGCTGACACTGGGAAGTCCTCACTGTAATGCTGCATGGATTAATTCCCTAAGAGGAGATTAAACACATCCTTTAACATGCTGTATAAACAGTGCATCTACAGTTGACTGCCATGAGCCAAACTTTTATACACTGACTGCACTGATTACTGAGATATTGACAACTGAAATTATATTTAAAAAATCTGTACTAAATATAATGTAGTGTTTTTTTTTTTTTTCATACTTTAGATTCTCCACACAATTTTTCATGCTGCTTATTCTGTGTAGCATCACAGAGGTACTGAAACCATCAGGGCACAATTGTCCACAAATACTCACACACCCAATCATACACTCAATTCAATTTGGAAATACCAATCAGTTTACAATGCATGCCTTGGGTGCATTTGCAGGAAACTCACAAGACACAGGGAGAACATGCAAACTTCAAGAACACCGTCCAGGGGCGGATCTGAACCCGTAACCCTGAAGGTTTAAGGAACCATACACCTCTAGAGTGTAATTTAATCAAAATGTCTCCATGAAGTGGAGCTTCTCAACAGCTGGTCAATTACACTCGGCAATTACACAGAGCAACTTACATTTTATAAAATTTTTTATATCTGAGCAATTAAGGGTTAAGGGCCCAGCAGTGGCAATGTGGTGGTGCTTGGGTTTGAACCTGGCACCTTCTGATCAGTAGTCCAATGCATTAACCACTGAGCTACCCCTGACCCCAATTAGGCAACTGACTTTAATAGATAGATTACAAAATTAAAATACACTCATCGTCTATACCACTTTGTGGTGTATTCAGGGTCGCGGGGGGCCTGGAGCCTATTCAGATAGGCTTAGGGCACGAGGCGGGGTACACCCTGGACAGGGTGCCAATCCACACACACTATGGGCAATTTGGGAACTCCAATTAGACTAATCTGCAGGTCTTTGGACTGTGGGAGGAAATCTGAGTATCCCGGAGGAAACCCACCTCCCACGGGGAGAACATGCAAACTCCATGCACGGAACACAACCTAACCACTACACCACCGTGCCACCCACAAGACAGTGCAACAATCTTAGGTGAAACTTTAAACTTTAACAAACTTTAGGTGAAAACAGCAATGACTGTTTGAGAGCCAAAAGAGTCAATGAACCGGTGAATTGAGTCAAATGATCAGATTGGTTCAAAAGAACTGACATTCCAGTGACTACGCCGCAACTTAAAGAACAGCAAAGTTAGACAACACTGTCATCTACTGGTCATTTGCTTAAACACACACAGAACATTTTAAAAGAGTAACACTTTCAATATTATTAACATTATTTTAAATCACTGTGCAAACACAAACTGAATTTTATTATTCTGTTTATTGCTCATTGCAGCGCTGAAAGAAACTCTATACCATTCAAAAGAACAGGCTCCTGCTGGAATCGACAATGTTCCTGTAAAAAGAAAAAAAAAAAGAATCGATGCAATAATGTTACTATGAAAAAGAAACATCAATATATATTTATATCAGGGAATCTATCTCAAGAAACATTGCAATCCATCGCAGACATGCACCCACCACACACTAAAGGCAATTTGTGGACGCCAGTTCGCCTAACCTGCATGTCTTTGGACTGTGAGTGGAAGTAATCCTACCAAGCACAGGGATGAACATGCAAACACCACGCACACAGACCAGAAGCGATCAGCCGGGACAATGCTCCCTGCCACACTGCAATATCGTCCAGATTTACACTAAGAGTTTGAGGTGTTGCCTGGATCTCTAAATTCCCCGGCTCTCAATCTGGTCAAGCATCAGTGGGATGCGCTGGAAAAACAAGTCCGATCCATGGAGGCTCCACCACTTAACTTGCAGGTCTTTAAAATCTGCTGCTAACATCTTGGTTCCAGATACAACAGTACGCCCTTAAAGATTGCGTGGGAGTTTATGTCTTGATGCTTCAGAGCTGTTTTGGTGGCACAAAAAAAAAAAAAAAAAACCTATACAATATTAAGCAGGTGGTTCTAATTTTATGGCTAATCAGTGTATATATTTTGGGTATTTCCACATAATGCATCCTGTAAAGAATGAGATGTGAAAAATAACTATAAGCACTATATGGGAAAATTTTATATGGGAAACATTGAATTGTGAAATCTCCCCTTATTTCTCTGTATAAGCCCCTGCTACACTAGTGCGCTTATCCTGACGTTTCACTAGTGCTTGGATACCATCAAGGTAGAAAGTTTTCCGGGTGCTCCCGAGGCATGATTGGACTGCCTGCTACATGTCTAAAGCGCTGGCCTCCCAGGAACTCCTTTAATGCCCAAAACATGTGGAAATGTCTTAGGATGAGGTCAGGACTGTACAAGGGATGTGGCAATAACTCCCAGCAGAGTTCCTGTATTGTACAAGTGGTGTTGGTGAATGATTGTGTGTACAGTTCACACAGACCGATACGTCTCTTTCAAGTCATCCACTGATTTTCAAGGATCAGGCGGTCCATTAGCTGAACTTTTTCTTTCTTTCCCCCAGTTAATGGTTATTGGTGTGTGCTATGTAGAAGATAGACAAATATAAAAATGAAACATGAAATAATCTAACTGAAAGAGACAAAGCACAAACAAGGACAAAGATAATACACAAATAAATACACAACTGGTTTTGAAAAGTACCGATCCCTAAGCAAGAGGAAGCTTTCTATTTGAAGAGCTGTAATCTTCCAATAGAAAGCTGAAAGTAGGAATGTGACATTGTACACCCGCCCATTACCCCCCTCCCACCCCCAACACAAACATTTCTTCTCACGCACACTTCTTTCCACTGCACTCTACAGCCAGCAGTATTGGAGCCTCTGTGCCTGAAGCAGCAGGAACAAGATGTCTGCTCCAACGTCTGCAGCAAAAAGAGAGTCCGTTATGGAGCGGGGCATGAAAATGAAGGATGAGGAGAAGCTTTACAAGCGAGATGGGATCCTCTACCCCACGATCATGAGCCCACCTGAGAACCTGGATGCTTTGAAGGACCTGGAGGCCCGGGAGGATGATGTGATGCTGGTGGCGTATCCCAAATGTGGTGAGACCTGATTTTTGGATTATAGAAAGCTGATGTTGGTCCCTCCCACACTCTCTCTCTCTCTCTGTCTCTCTCTTATTTAAACTTAAACTTGCAAAACTTGAACTTGCATTTGCAGTTAGGAGAAAAGTTCCTCGGCTTTAAAGGAGGTTGCATAACACTCAGAGTGCCGTGCGTGCTTGCGTGCATGTGTGCTTTGTATTAAAACTGCTTAGTCATAATTTACTTTCCAGGAACAACAACAACAAAAAAGAGAGACTAAACACACACACACACACACACAACTTCGAGGAATCTCTGAGAGATCTCTGATTTTGTTCCAGGCTGTAACTGGATGGTGGGAGTGGTGAGGAAAATTCTGACCGCATGTGGATACACTTTTCCTGAAGGGCCCCCCATTATTGAGTTCCACTCTCCAGAAGTACAGAAGGTCTGTCTGTCTCCACAAGCCACAAAGCACACTGAGGTTAAGGGGACAAAACAAACACTCGTACTTTTGTGTTCCCAGTAATTAGTATTCTGCTGTGTGAGAGCAGCTGTGGGCTGCTTGGAAACTTTTTTTTTTTTGTGTGTTTGTGCTAATCTTAGAAACGTGTTCAATGTGCAAATGTCGATTTTGTAAATGTATCAATGGAACAACTTTACTCCCAAACAGCATGAGCCGAATTTTCAGAAATGAGCCATAATCCCAAGTACTCATTAAATGTTTGATGATTCCTTGATACTTTGTTTGTGACAAAGATTTTACCTGTGATTCGGATCTCATTGGTGTTCATTTGACGGCAGCTCTGACTGACGTGTCGAGCCTCGTCTTCCGGTTTGAGTCTCTATACAAGCTCTTCGATGACCAAAATAGTCTTTTAAAAAATGTCCTGTATTCCCATAGGATTGCATGTAAAACGTGTACCGGTGCCAAGAATGAAAGCAACCTTATAGCTTTCTTTTTTCCTTTTTTGTACTGTCACGGATATAGTTGTATCAGATTGTTTAAGCCGCAATAGTTTTTGTTCATGTTTGTTTTCGCAGCTTGCAGCCCAGATGCCGCCACGGCGCTTTTTTGCAACTCATTTGCACCCTGATTTCATCCCTGCTTCATTTAAGACCAGTAAAACAAAGGTAGGCATCAGGACAGATCACATGACTGATCACATGACTTTGGCTCCACTGTTGCATTATATTAATAGAAGTTAAGCCTAACATTCAACCCTTACATCTCAGTTTATTATTTGACTTAAAGCCTTTAAATAAGAATTTCTTTTAAAAATCATAATGATCACATTTTTAGTTTTGGATCATATCATTTCATATACTTTCTTCACCTTCATCTGTAAAATGATTTTTTATCACTTTTTATCATTTTCATAGACGTTGGTGGTGTTTCGAAACCCTAAGGACACTCTAGTCTCTTATTACCATTTCATGAACAACAACCCAGTGCTGCCTAAAGTCGAGTCCTGGGACAAATTCTGCTCCGACTTCATGTCTGGTGAAGGTGAGGTGAACACTCACTGATTGGTTCTGAGTTTAATGTTTACTCCTTCAAAGATGACCTTTGATCTGCTTTTGATACACAGTTGCCTGGGGTTCATATTTTGACCACGCCCTGGCCTGGGAGAAACACCTGGACGACCCTAATGTGTTGATTATGACCTATGAGGAACTAAAGGAGGTATGTACTGTATGTGTGCACTGCATAAGAATATATCTTAGCAAGTGAGGGATTCTTGAATCTAGCCAAACTCGTCTATAATTTCTTAAAATAAGATTATAAAATTTCAAGTGAAAAAATTTGATTCTTTGATTTAGATTTGATTCTTTCGAGAAATAAATTCACAAAATCACAAAATTATCTGCCAATAGATCAAGAATAGTTTTGCTTGTTATTTTAATAATATTGGATTGCAAATGATCTTATTCTTATATTTGTTTTTCTGTAATCTTATTTTATGAAATTATAGATAGGAGTGTATTCAACAATAGTTTGCTTGCTAAGACGACTATATATTAACTTATGTTTTTGTTTATAAAAATCATTTCAATTGATTATTTTATACCTAAATTATATTGCATGCTTGTATTATATAAAGCATCATTTTATTAGATTTTTATGCTTCTATTAGAATCTGCCTGAGGGTGTAAAGAAAGTGGCAGACTTCTTCAGCTTCCCTCTGACGGATGAACAGGTCGATGCGATTGCCGGAGAGAGCACATTCAGTGCCATGCGAACGAGCTCTGAAAATTCTCATGGAAAGTTTGGCAAAGTTTTTTTCCGGAAAGGTAATAAAACTGAACATTTAATAGTGGGTTTGTGGTTGGGTTTACCTACAGGTCCTTGGTTCTTCCTAGTAACACCCTCAAAACCGTCAATGGTTAAAGAGCGATTCATGCTCATTCATGCATTCATATGGTGCATCATAAAACTTTTAATAATTAATTATTAAAGCTGTGCAGGAATCAAAACAGCAAAATTCTGAATGGGAAGGATGTCATACTTAACACTGACAGTTTATCAAATCTCTGAGCCTATATATGTGGAAGTGGGTGGAGAGGGCTTTCTTTTAAATGTGGTAACACGTATACAGTCAGGTACATGCAAATTATAAGTAACTGCACCGTGTGTGTTATTTTAGCTACAAATAAGCCTTTGAGACTGACCAAGAAATGTAGGTCATAGAAAGTGGTCCCTAACATTGTAGTGTCAACGGAACAATTCATTCTGATTGTTTACCAGGTGAGGTAGGAGACTGGAAGAACCACTTCAGCGAGGCTCAGAGTAAGCAGATGGATGAAGAGTTCAAGAAGAAACTATCAGGAACCAGACTGGGAGCCAAACTTAAATACGAACAGTACTGTCAGTAATCAGGGATATTAAACCCTGCGAAATAAGATTTTTTACCTCAACTGTGATCTTTTATACTCTAAAACTTATTATTATTAAATAAAAGTATTTTTTTCCCCAAATGTCTGGATGATTAAATCTGGCTTTACACTTTACACACGCAAATCACCTCTCAGTGTCATTTCCCCTGTAATCAGGAAGTCAAGACACCAGTTACACACTTAAACCCCCTTTACTATGTATCTTGTGATATACTGTATTTAATATACTTCATACTTAATGGATGCAGTATATGGCATCTAGTGTATTTATTCATGCACAAATGTATCCCCAAGTGCACTTTGAATTCTGCATATATTCTAATGTTAAAACCAAAAAAGAACCAAAGTTTAAACATTAAAACCGGCAATGTTTAATCTGGATCAAAAGGGACACATCTAATCCAAAGAGAGCTTGTGTGGGCGCAGGCTTTTGTTACAACTAAGCGGAAGCCACACCTATAGTTAATAGACGGTGAGGTGTGGCTTCTACTTGGCTGGAATGAAACCCTGCACCCAATCCTGGCCCTTTCTGGATACGGTTTGATTCCAGTGATCTAGGCCAAAGTCATTATGCAGATATTTTCAGAATTAAATTTAAAAAGTCAACCTTATAAATTCTAGACTCATTACTCATAAAGTGAAATATTTCAACCATATTTTTGTTTTCATTTTGATTACAATTTACAGAAAAATCACAAAAATGCACAAAAATCCTGTATCACAAAATTATTAGAATTGTTTAAATTTGAGTTTAGGTAAATTACTATTCATACAGTATAAATACCATGCATCTCTCAATCTAGTTGAGTACACGCATGGGGAAAACTGCTGAATTCCCAGATGATCATTTATACCTTCCACAAAGAGTGTAAGATACAGAACGTGATGTACAGTATGTAAGCATTTTCATGGGAATTTGACTGTAAGGGAAAGAAATATTCTAATATTTTGAGATTTTTTTTTCATGACTTGTAAGCTGTAATCCTGTACATATCATTAATTTAGAGTACATGAAAGGTTCACTTAACTTTGGAATAAAATTCCAAAAAATATCTGTATATACAGTAAGGTCTTAATCCCGTCTAAACCACTCCAATGTTAAATAAACAATTTTCCCTGATCTTTTATAGTTGCTTAATCACATTCAAAATAAGTCACATGGAGAGATACCGCACATCTCTGGCATTTTTGTCAATTTTTTTATCCTAGTGTGAAATTTAATGTCGATTCATTTTATAGCTACATTCACAAGGAATTTTATTCACAACTCCTGAACGCCCCAACAAGCACAAACATGGTGAAACAGGAGGCCAAACAATAATACAATTTTCACTGGGCAAAGCAAAGGCACTAGGACTGCCAAGGTATAATACTATACAAGTAAAAGTACTTTTAAAAGTACTTGGAACCAGTCTCAGAGCACGGGGCGGGGACAAAGCGTGTAAGAGCTGGACACACCCTCCACCTCCCACGTGCTATAATTCTTCTTCTCACGCACACTTCCTTCCACAACACTCTATAGCCAGCAGTAAAGGAGACCTTGTGTCTAAAGCAGCAAGAACAAAATGTCTGCGCCAACTTTTGAAGCAAAGAGAATGACCAACATGGAGCGGGGCATGAATATGAAGGATGAGGAGAAGCTTTACAAGCGAGATGGGATCCTCTACCCCACGATCGTGAGCCCACCTGAGAACCTGGATGCTTTGAAGGACCTGGAGGCCCGGGACGATGACGTGATGCTGGTGGCGTATCCCAAATGTGGTGAGACCTGATTTTTGCATCAAAGAAATCTCAGCTGTGCTTTTTTTTTTTTGTTTTCCTCTCAGCTTTTTTCTGCAGATCTACAAGGACAGAGTGAGTTTCGAGTGAGTGGTGTAACATGAAGAAAAGTGGAAAAGCTAAGTTGGGTTAAACATTACATGACAACACTGGATTCATAGTTTAGAAGTCCAGTGTAAAACAGCAAAACTTAAACTTGCAAGGTCAAAAAGTTCCTAACTGCAAATGCTTTAAAGGAGGTTGCGTAACACTTACAGTGGCATGTGTGCTTTGTATTAAAACTGCTGAGTCATGCTTTGCTTTTCAAGAACCTAAAAAAAGAACTTTGAGGAATCTCAGAGATCTCTGATTTTGTTCCAGGCTGTAACTGGATGATGGGAGTGATGAGAAAAATTCTGACTGCATGTGGATACACTTTTCCTGACCGACCCCCCATTGTTGAGTTCCACTCTCCAGACATACAGAAGGTCTATATGGCTCCACCAAGCCTCGAAACATTCTGGGGTTAAAGGGACAAAACAACCTTTTATTTCTATATACTGAAAGCTTTTGTGTTCTCCCCAGTTAGTGTTCTGATATGTGATTAATGGTACATCGTATAGAATCCCTCCATATAGACGTACCTTGATATTTGGACTTGATCTGATCAGTGATTTTGATCTGAATGATCATTTGTGCTTGTTTGCTGGTGACTCTGACTGACTACATTCATGAAATTTGTCTCGACTGCTATGACCAAAATGCAGCCTTTTTTTTTTCTACGATCACGGATAAAACTGTAATTCATTTTTGTTCAATTTCTCTTTTTTTTTTTTTTTTTTTTTTTTTGCAGCTTGCCGCCCAGATGCCACCAAGGCGCTTTTTTGCAACTCACTTGCACCCTGATATCATCCCTGTTTCATTTAAAACCAATAAAACAAAGGTAGGTGGTATGTGGGTAACGCTGTGTCTTGGTTTTTGTATACTTTCTTCACCTTCGACTTTAAAATGTTGTTGTTTGTTTTCAGATGTTGGTGGTGTTTCGGAACCCTAAAGATACTGTCGTTTCTTTTTTCCATTTTATGAACAACAATCCAGTGCTGCCTAAAGCCGAGTCCTGGGACAAATTCTTCTCAGATTTTATGTCTGGTGAAGGTGAGATAAACACTCTAGAATCTTCTGAATTTAATTACTTTACTAACTGAATTGAAGAGCTTCTGAATTGAATGTTTATTTCTTGAAAGTTAACCATTGATTTGATTTTACTGTAACATACAGTTGCCTGGGGTTCATATTTTGACCACGCCCTGGCCTGGGAGAAACACATGGACAACCCTAATGTGTTGGTTGTGACCTTTGAGGAGCTGAAGGAGGTATGGATGGATGGATGGATGGATGGATGGATGGATGTATGGATGGATGGATGGATGGATGGATGGATGGAAAAGAACCACTCCTTAAAACAATTACATTTTGTTGCTTTGCAGCTTGAAATGAAGATTTATTTTGTTTCATTTTGTTTGCAGCTGTATTTATTCAATGCACCTTCGAACAAAAGTAAAAGGTAGAACATGATGTCTGAAAAAATAGCAATAAATAAATAAAAGAAATATCTGGAAAAGGATAAACCCCTCCTGAAAATGACTTGTAGACTGAATCAGGTGAAGCTCAATGGCACACAAAGCTTTGAAATACTTGCCAACTCTTTTTCTGCGGAACTGAACAAGCTGAGTTAAATTTGATGGTGATCGTTTGTGGACTGCATCCTTGAAGTCATTCTAGAGATTTTAATTGGGTTTAAGTCTGGGCTCTGACTAGGCCATGCAAGGACTCACTCATCATCTATATTGCTTATTCCTGTATTCGTGGGCCTGGAGCCTATCCCATGTCATATATATTGGATTTCTGCCAGACATATCATTTGGTGTTGCGGACAAATAATTAACTTTTTGTGTTCAGTGGTAACTGGGTGTGGTCTTTCTTGAGGAGTGGCTTTTTTTCTTGCAACAATACAAGCCAGATTTGAGGAGAATTTGGGATCACATACACTTTTTATGACTCTTTGTCATAAATTCCTGCTACTGTTTCAGAGTTGCTGTGAGCCTGTTTCCTTCTGGCTCCTTCATCCAGTTTGGAGCGGTTAATTGTTTGCTACCAGAGAATAAAATGCTCCAGCTTTTCATGCTGAACTAATCAAAATGACCCCAACTGATCACAGACGAAGGTCAAATGACTTTCAGAAGTGTGCCATTAAGAAGGTGATTAGCTTCACCTGATTTGAGTTTACAAGTCTTTTTTTTTTTTTTTTTGGCCATTCTTTTCATTCAAATAATTCTGTCCACACAACCTAGGGTTTAAAAATATCTTTGTCCACATGAAAACAGAAAACATCGCTGTCTGCATGGGTCTGTGTCATTAGAGTTTTGTACAGTACAGTACAGTACAGTACAGTACACTAGTTTACTGTACGTAAGCTGACATCAAATCAAGGAGACGAGCACACAGACAGTTACATCATCGGCATATTATTGCAAAGCAATAAAATGTGATTATTTTAAAGGGGGTGATTATTTATGAATGAGTAAATTAATAAGCAAATAAATACATTTCTTGATTCAAGCTGGTTATGTTAGAATTTTAGCATATCGAGTTAAAATTAATTTGTTTCAATCAATTCAGGTTTTTAAAAAATGTATTATTAGTTTTTTTAAATTATACTTACCTTGTACTGTATTCTCACATACAGTATCTAGTAAAAAGCAGTGTTTTTATCCTTCTATTAGAATCTGCCTGAGGGTGTAAAGAAAGTGGCAGACTTCTTCAGCTTCCCTCTGACGGATGAACAGGTCGATGCGATTGCCGGAGAGAGCACATTCAGTGCCATGCGAACGAGCTCTGAAAATTCTCATGGAAAGTTTGGCAAAGTTTTTTTCCGGAAAGGTAATAAAGCTGAACATTTAATGGTGGGTTTGCGGATGGGTTTGCAAGCTAACAAAAAAAGAAATAGGAAATGGGCAGGAATCAAGACAGTAAAACTCTCCCCTGACAATGTATCACAAATCTCTGGGCCTGTGTACTGTATGTGGAAGAGGGTGAAATAGAGCTTTCTGTTAAATGTGATACTATTAAAATATTTATGTGCCTATATGTACATAAGCAGCTGCACTGTACTGGATGTGTGTTATATTAGTTATAAACAAATACGCCTTTGGAGACAGTTGTAATCCATTTAGGAGAGTTTAATCTAAAATACCTCGTAGCTATGTCTCTCTTATAGGCTGGCGTCCTTTATTCAGATAAAGTCCTTGTATAACTGTTTCTTGATATATTAACAGTGTAGAACAAACTGACGACCAGGTATCCAAACCATTATATTTATTTATTCTAATTCTTTACCAGGTGAGGTAGGAGACTGGAAGAACTACTTCAGCGAGGCCCAGAATAAGCAGATGGATGAAGAGTTCAAGAAGAAACTATCAGGAACCAGACTGGGAGCCAAACTTAAATACGAACAGTACTGTCAGTAGTCTGAGGACTTTTTTTTTTCTTAACTGTGATTTTACCAGTCTTGTTCAGATGATTAGAAATAAAGTGATTGCTTACATTATTTTCAAAATGTGAGTTCATTGAAAAAATAAAAAACAAAAAATAACTAAGCAGCAGGAAAAAAAAAAGAGTGTTTTACACCTTATAGGTGATAACTCAGTTAAGAGAAGCATATCAGAAGCATATTACGAAAGCACATGGGAAGAATGGAAATAAAACATGAATAAGATAGCAATAACTTTTGGCACAGGAAACATGACTCGAGCCAAGCTGCTCATAATTTGGAGCCATCAGAACAACATTTCTTGCTGATTAATATACAAACCCAGGATAAACCTAGGGTAGTTTTCCTTGTCTGGATGTATTAATACTAGCTTTTACGCTTGCACCTGCAAATCACCTCTCGGTGCCATTTCTCCGATAGTCAGGAGCCAATACAATTACACTTTAAAACCCTCTTCACTCTGTATTTGTAGATCTTTTTTGAGTTATGCATTTCAGTACCAGAATAACATTATATGGCATAGTTCATTCACAAATGTGACCTCAAGTGCATGTTGCATTCTACATGCATGCTAATGTTAAAACCAGAAAGACAACATTTAAAAAATAACTAGGTCAGGGGTGACCGACCTTATCCAGAAAGGGCTGGTGTGCGTGCAGGCTTTTATTCTAACCAACCCGAAGCCACACCTGATTCCAACTGTTTAATTAGTCATTCTTGGCTCTGTTCTATGCATAATGACATTGATGTCATGCATTATGAAACCAGCATGTATTTTGTTAGTTTCATTAACGTTCATTTATTTATTTATTTATTTATTTATTTATTTATTTTGACAAGCTCCTCCTGCACAGGCTAGCTACGTTGGCTAGTTTTTTATTAAGATGTGATTTTAAACACCAAATTTGAAAGAGCTCCTTAAACATTGTATACTATAGCATTGGCACAGAGGACAGAATTTACCCCGTCTTTAATAATTTAAATGATGGATCAGCCTTCAATGTGCCTATAACAAGGCAATGAATCAAAATTACAACAAAAAGTCTACATTTATTAAATGTCTATTTTATACCACATCACCAGAAATTGTATTTTGAGAACGGATCAACATTTACAAAAGCATGAATGTATTAAATATGTTGAAATTCATGATTTGAAATTTAAATTGCAGATCTTGATAATGAGTTGGATGTTAAGAGTATAGGTTAGATGAGAGTTGAGTCTGAAAAAGATGAGTTACTTCCCTACTTCCTCCGAAACAGGGAACATAGTTGAAGAGTGACTCTTTTGTGTGGAAAGAGGTTCTTGTCATGCACTTGGTAGTCACTGGGGTAGGACACTGGAGTCATCTTGCATATGGGGATGGTGGTGATGGCCTTGAAGCTCACCTGGCCTCCAAACCACTCCAAACTTACACGAAATCAATCTGACCAATCACTGATGTCCAATGCCATCTGTCATCTGTGGCCAATGTTCTGGTAGAAGACCACAGAACACCCCCAGAGGTATATGCAGAGCCATACCTCAAGGGGCTACAGTATATTGGGCATAATGCTTTTCATTGTAATGTTATGGCTGATTGGTGTATGTGCCAGTGTACTTAAAGTCGTGAAGTATCGGAGATGGCTCGTCCTGGCCAGGATTATTATCCTAAGCCTTATATCTGGTGAGAATTTCCAGTTAAAGACCTAATACCTGATTGGAGATTAAAGTAACATGCTTAAGATGAGAATTATTTGCAGATCTCACCGGATTATTATGCAATCACGATACACATTCTGGTTAACTGGTAAAGTTGCCACTGGTTTTCGGTATATCAACAGTGATAATAGTGCCATCCAAGCTGTTACATTAGAGGCCGAGTTCCTACTAGACTTAAGCCTCTCATACCTCTTTTTCACCAAAGTGAACCAGGTGTTATTTTGTGTCTTATACCGGCTAGTGCTGTTTCAGAGCCGGTTCAATACCAAACCTCCCAAGAACTGGCGCTGTTTCATGAGCTAGAGAGTCACGCCATTACATCATACTATACATCCATGTACGTCTCTACTTTCTTACTTTCCTAATTTGTACTTGCTCGAAATTGTTGCGACGTTGAGAGAACCCCTCAAAGACAAAGTAGGGAAATAAAATGCATTACGAGCTACAGGTGAAAATAATGATTCCTATGAATTACTATTCACTTGGGATAATTTTACATATTTGTTAATAATAATAAGATGAAGAAGTTGTTGATGTCTGGACCCATAAGAAGGTATAGTGGATTTCTTAATGTCCTGACCTCCATGTAAATTCTAAGTCAAACATCCATCAATAAGTAACTAGACACCCAAACAACTAGAAAAACCAAACAACTCGTCCTCACGCAAGCCCTTCCTACATATACACACACCCAAACACACTTACATACTGTCTTACACCAATGTTCAGTCAGCAGGAGAGGAGACCAGGTAACTGAAGCAGCAGGGACAAGATGTCTACTCCAACTTCTGAAGCGAGCATAAAGTCCATCATGGAGCGGGGCATGAATATGAAGGACGAGGAGAAGCTTTACAAGCGGAATGGGATCATCTACTCTACAATCCTGAGCCCACCTGAGAACCTGGATGCTTTAAAAGACCTGGAGGCCCGGCAGGATGATGTCATGCTGGTTGCATTTCCAAAATGTGGTAAGACTTGATTTTGAGTAAATATATATTTTCCGTTGGTTTCTTCTCAGCTGTTTCTTCAGCTCTCATTCAATTTCTTCGACTTTCATTTAGTGTTGGAGTCTGAGGAAAAGAGGAATTTCAAGGATTGCATTGCAGTTACATGAAAGGTTTTCAGTTTTCCAGGGTGTTAAATAGCACTCACGTTTGTGTGTGTGTGCTGCTTAATCACTATCTACATTTGAAGTGCAAAAAACACAGTAGCAGCCAGAGAAAACACTGATCTCTGATTTTGTTCCAGGCTCCAACTGGATGGTTGGAGTGTTGAGGAAAATTATGACTACATGTGGATACACTGTCCCTGTAGGGCCACCACTGATCAAGTTCCATTCTCCAGACTTACTGAAGGTCTGTATTGCTTTAGAAACCTTTGAAGCCTTGTTGCAGATGCCAGACATCCTTTACATAGTAATACTTTTGTGTTCCTCCCAATTAGTATTCACTTGGAAGGCAAGCGACTTCTTGACCTTTTTTTTTTTTTTTTTGGAGTAGCACACTGTTACCTTAAGATTTTTTGTAAGTGCTAATTTTTTTTTAATTGCAAGCAAATGATTAGGAACAACCCTATGTCCACAAAAAGTTGTATCCCATTATATGTCACAAACACTGTACCTTTTGTTAAAAATTGTGAAACAAAAGGTTTTGTTGTGCACAACATGCTTTGAGTCAACTTCTGTTGCCACCTTTACCTGAAACAGCTTCAGCAAAATGATCTCATGTTATCTCCTGCTGTTACAGTTCTATTTTCAGAAGTGTTTGAAATTGTGCACGCATACTCATGCATAAGCCAAACATGATACAAAAGTGTGTGTCCGCCCAGTTAGCACACAAAATGGTATGTGCACGTTGGTGGTAAATGAGGACCCTGAACCTTTGACCTGATGTTTTTTGTGACGAAGATCTGAGCTATGATCTGCACCTAATCGATCATTTGCTTGTTTGGTGCTGACACTGACTGACTTTTTTGACCCTCGCTTTGCGTCTTTGAATATGATCGGCTGTGACCAAAAAAAATATATATGTAAAAATAAATAAATAATAATAATAATAATAATAATAATAATAATAATAATAATAATAATAATAAAAAAGGTGCATTTTTATAAATATCCTACATTCTTGCTGCATCCCAGTTGTGTGCCTTGTAGCTTTTTTTCTCTGTACTTTCAAGGATAAAGCAGTGCCAAATTGGTTAATTTTAATTTCTTCTTTGTTCAATGTTTGCCTTTGCAGCTTGCAGCCCAGATGCCGCCACGGCGCTTTTTTGCAACTCATTTACATCTTGATGACATTCCTGTTTCATTTAAGACCAATAAAACAAAGGTCAGTGTGAGAGCACCTAATTCATCCAATACTAAAGCTTATTACTCAACTCTCAGCACACTCTATTCAGGAAATACAATGAAACTAATATGCATATGTGAGACAAGATTGTGGCAGATGTGTGTGGGGTAGTGTCATGTTTGTTATTTTCTTAGTGTGTGTACAGTACATGAAAATAATGTGATTACTTAACACACTAAAGATCTGGGCCTGTATTCACAAAGCATCTTAGAATTCTCTCAGAGAGCTCCTATCTTAGCTTAAAAAGTCCTAGCTGGGAGTCCTAGACTAAACTTCTCAGAGCAACTCAGAGTAAGGAAAGTACAAAAACCTTTATCTTAGTGAGGAGATTCGTTGCTAGGGATGATGCAGCAATTCAAGGACTGTGATTGGTTGATAAAAATAACCTCTGACCTCTGCAAAGGTCTTAAAAACACTCTTTGTGAAAATATAATACTGTATATGATAATAGAACAGACAATGAAATCATAATGTTTGTATATGAAAAAATATATATATATAATTATGACTCCAGACTACTTTATGCAAAGTTTCTGTTATAGGTTAACTGTTTAATTATTAAAGATATTTAAACAGCCAAATGTATACTATATTTAAGTTCTTACATTTATTTATCATAATGATTTTATTACTTTTACAGAATTGTAGGACAGTCTGTTTAAGTTGCACTTTTGTAACTTAATCCAAGAGAGATGGAAGGAAGTAAAACAAGAAACCCAAATTACACAGAAGAGTTGCGTTTACTTTTAGCTTTACATTCAATGTTGGAGAATATTTCTTCTTTCCGCCATTTTTTCCTCTACTATAGAAACTCTTAAACCTCTTAAAAGTCCTCCTCTCTATTCTTAATAATTTTTACCTTAGGAGCTGTTTTGAGGGCTAAGATGTTTCATAAATCATTTTAATCTTTACTAAGATTTAGTCCTAAATTTAAGGGGAAATTCTAAGAAAATGTCATAATTCTAGGCATAATTCACTAGGAGCAACTTTTAGGCTTAAGAAGCTTTGTGGGCCCTGGCATGCAGAAGGACTTAATAAATAAAAAAAATCATAGGTTTGAGCTCATTGTTAGTTTCAGATCATTTAAGCAATTCATTTCTATGGACTGTATGTGCTGTGTTTTTAAATGTTTTATTCACCTTCCTCTTTAAAATATTGTTTGTTTTCAGATGTTGGTGGTGTTTCGAAACCCCAAAGACACTGCTGTCTCTTATTACCATTTCATGAACAAAAACCCTGCGCTGCCCAATCCTGGGTCCTGGGACCAATTCTTCTCCGACTTTATGTCTGGTGAAGGTGAGATGAATTTTTCATAGATGGATCAGTGTAGCCTTCTTATATTGACCTGTATTTCACACACAGTGGGCTATGGGTCATATTTTGACTACGCCCTGGCCTGGGAGAAACACATGGACGACCCTAATGTGTTCATTGTGACCTATGAGGAGCTAAAGGAGGTATAAAATCTTCTTCTTCTTCTTCTTCTTCTTCTTCTTATTATTATTATTATTATTATTATTATCATCATTACAGTATTGTAATTAAATAAAGTTAGTCAATGTTTATTGTGTGTCTGAGGTGTATATCATAGTTTTTTAAAAACTTTACTAGAACCTCTTTGAGAGCATAAAGAAAATCGCAGACTTCTTCAGCCTCCCTCTGACGGATGAACAGGTCGAGGTGATCGCCAGAGAAAGCACCTTCAGTGCCATGCAGTCGAGTTCTGAAACTTCTCATGGAAACTTTGGCAATGTTTTTTTCCGCAAAGGTAATAAAGCCGAACATTAATGGCTGGGTTTGAAGATTGGTTTACCTACAGGGCTTTGCTTCTTTCTGCAATCTAGTGACACACACTAACACATTCTTATTTTTAAGGGTGCCATTACTTAAAATTCTGACTGGTTAATGTTGTTTCTGATTATAACAGTTAGCAGGCAGTAGAAAAATTATTAAACATGCAAAAGAAGAGCACTGGGAGTATGCCGGGTGTCATGAGGGACCTGACTGAGAATCCATTAGAGCAGCCTGTGTCTGATGTGGATGAGTTTCAAAATTCTTGCAAACAAATATTATAACAGCAATTTAATTATGATTCTCTTATATTTTTCTGGTAAGATTTGGTCCCATTTAAAATAACATGGGCACTTAAAGTGCTCTGTTGTTCCATTTTAATCCCAACATCCTGTAAAGCTAACAGAAGGTATCCAAATGTTAATCATTGTTAATTCTGATTGTTTACCAGGTGAGGTTGGAGACTGGAAGAACCACTTCAGCGAGGCTCAGAGTAAGCAGATGGATGAAGAGTTCAAGAAGAAACTGTCAGGAACAAAACTGGGAACCAAACTTAAATACGAACAGTACTGTCAGTAGTCTGGAATATTAAACACTATGAAACAGGACTTTACTTCATTAATCTTGCAACTGTGATTTTAGGTATAATTAATAAACACACTGCACTTTAAACACATATGTTGTACTTTTGACTGCATTCATAAAGAATGACGGTATATAAGATGATAATCACCTTCATACCACTACAGAGATAATATATACACTGATCATAACAATAACACCACGAAAAATTAAAACATTAGTACTGATCACCACCAATACATCAGTAAACCAAGTTAGTGGACCAAAGGCCAGCCTGTCCAGTCTGATTTCACACAAAGGCCAAGGCAGCACAAATCACTAAAAAAGTCTATGCAGACCACAATACAAAGGCTCCAGAACACCCAGTGCAGCCCAGACTGCCACACACGGAGGCCGTCCAGGGAGACCCCACTCTGCACCCCATAGCACCCAAAGGATCTGCTGCCCATGTCCTGGATTTAGATTTAGCTCTTTTAAAACATACACTCAGTCATTCAATCGTCTGTACTGCTTTATCCTATATACTGGTTCATCAGGGAATAGAGCCTATCCCAGGAGACAAACTCAAATACTGATCCACATGCTATGGGCAATTTTGGAACGCCAATTAGCCTAATCTGCATGTTCTTGGACTGTGGGAGGAAACCCAACAAGCATGGAGAACATGCGAACTCCATGCACACAGAATCGAACCTGGACCCTGGAGGGGCCAGGAAACACTGTTAAGCACTAAGCCGCCTCCCCAAATACCCTGCCTGGCCAAAAATACATTTCTATTTAGAGTTAATTAAGCAAATGCTTAAGAGCCTCTGATTGGATAATGTCTGGAGTGATTATTGTTTCAGCTGCAACAATTCTTTTGCCCCTAACTGACGCAGTGATTGGCTTCTTATTTCCTAAACATGGTAGAAGTTGTATCCCCTCGTCATGGAAAAGACATTTCTCTGTTTTAGGAGTGTCAAATACTTCATCTGGAGCAAGCAAATGCTGTGTGGCCATTAGTGAGGCTAATCAATCTTCAACCCCAGCTTCCAGATTTTTGTGAAACTTAAATTATAAATATTAATATATAAAAAATTATTTCATAATATTGATTGAAAGTCGTGAAGGTCTGAATACACTGAACGAAACCTGATGCCATCAATGAGCAAGTGTCTTCTATTGTTTCTGCTATGTGTTGTAAACACTCGACTGCCTGCAGCTACTGTACATGAAATGTCAGAATGGGTGAGTAATGCTGAGATAATAAACACACTAGTGTTCGCATGTGTATGCATACATTGGAGGAGTTAGAAGCTTTGTGATAATAGCACTGAAATGAAAGCCATGCATGAGCTCCTGTGCAACCAAAGCAACTTTACTTTGTACAAAACTATAATTTACAACAAATAAGTAACAAAACAAACACATAGCAATTGACACACATGGGCGTACAGATGATCTAAATGATCTTAAAATTCTTTACAGTAAAAAAGGCAAAATCTGTCAAGTTTGTAGAGACAAAGAGACAAGACGCATAAAATGCATTATCAGCCAAAGGTGGAATTAAGGACTGTGATGCTGTATTTTCAACATACATTCATTATTATTCACATGAAATAATGATAAGACGCTCCAGCGCATAGTGAGAGCAGCTGAGAAGACCGTTGGTGTCTCTCTCCCCTCCCTCCAGGATATTCACAACACCCGCCTCACACGCGAAGCTCTCACCATCGCCCGTGACCCTACTCACCCAACTCAGAGCTTCTTTAGTCTCCTGCCATCAGGGAGGAGACTAAGGAGTCTTCAGGCTAGGACAAGCAGACTGAAGGACAGGAGGTAACAAAGTGCCTTAGTGGGTAACACTGTCAGCACCTCCAGGGATGGGGTTTGATTCCCATCTTGGGTCTGTGTTCATGTTCTTTCTATGTTCTTCCTGTGCTTGGTGGGTTTCTTATGGGTACTCTTCCCGGAATGTGTATATATACACACACAGTATATATGCACAGGCACACACATAAACACCACCGCATTAAAAAAAAAGCTGGTTTTAATACCGCATTATTAGTATTATAAACATCTTTTAAATATGTTTTATCTGAACATTGCAAAACGGCAGAGAAGTCAATGATGCAGTATGTCACACCGTTTTAATTCAACCTTTCAGTTAAACCTCTTTAGCTGAAATGCAAAATTACCTCATGTCATCTCCTGCTGTTATAGCTTTATGGTCATAAGTTTGCTGAACTATACAGACATACTCATGCATGAGCATAAGTAAATGTACTCTCAGGGATGAAGCTGTGCCCAGTTGTTTACTTTTCCTTTTTTTCTATCTTTGTCTTTGCAGCTTGCAGTCCAGATGCCGCCACGGCGCCTTTTTGCAACTCATTTGCACCCTGATGACATTCCTGTTTCATTTAAGACCAATAAAACAAAGCTCAGTCTGAGAGCACTTTAGTGTATGTGACAGATCAGATGATGATGATAACTCTTAAGAGTTAATAGTCAGTCCTTAAAACTTATTATTCAATTTAAAGCACACTGTTCTTCACCTTCCTCTTTAAACTATTGTTTGTTTTCAGATGTTGGTGGTGTTTCAAAATCCCAAAGACACTGCTGTCTCTTATTACCATTTCATGAACAAAAACCCAGTGCTGCCCAATCCTGGGTCCTGGGACAAATTCTGCTCCGACTTTAATTTTTCAAAGCTGCATCAGTGTAGACTTCTTACATTCACCTGATTTTCACACGCAGTGGGCAGTGGTGAACAACGTTTGGTAGAGAGACTGATCAACAACAACAGGGCTTCAGTTTTCCAGGGAACCTAAATATTGAACTATGCATAGGCACCTTCTGTGAGAAAGTTAAATGAAAATCAGTCTATATTAAATGAAGCTTGAGGATATTGAACGAAAGTCAAAAAAGTCTGAGCGCAATGAATGAAACCTGATATCACCAAGGAACAAGTGCCACCTGTTGTTATTGCTGTGTATTGTTTGTCAGAATGGGTGAGTCAGTAAGGCAGTCTAGTAAAAGTGATCCCGAGTAATGATGAGATAATTGACACACTAGGGTTTGAGTGTGCAGCCCAAAGTAATATCGTGGTTAATCCAGCTGCTCTTTCGAAGCCATAGTTTATATAACTGTGTAGAGTTAAAATAAAGGGGTCCAGCTTTTAGACACTTAGTGTTAAGAGCGCTGACAGGAAAGCCACAAGCTCCTGTGCAACCAAAACATAACATAGTACAAAACGATCAACTACTACATATCTTAAAAATGTAAAGGTGTCAGTAAATAAAAATAATCAAAAACAATTTAAGGAATATTATATTATATTCTATTATATTCTATTATATTGTTATTATTATTAAAGTAAGTAAAGTAAGTTCAATTCACCATTGGTGAAGTGATGAAGGGTTTGAGCTGGGAGATGTGGAATATCGGGTGGATCCGGAGCGCCGCAGGCAGCTGGAGCCGGTAGGTGACAGGATTGACACGGAGGGTGATGCGATATGGACCGATAAATCTGGGGGAAAGCTTTTTGGACTCCGTGCGGAGGTGTAGATTTTTTGTGGACAGCCACACCTTGTCACCTGTGTGGAACATTCGTCCCGGAGGGTGTCGACGGCGATGTTGTGAGATGTAGCGGGTGTTTGCGCGCTGGATGGCCTCCTTGGCTTGAATCCAGGACCGTCGACACCTTCGGACCAACTGTTGGGCCGAGGGTACTTCAACCTCCGGTTCTTGGTGTTCGAACATCGGAGGCTGGAAACCCTGGCATACCTCAAATGGACTCAGCTTCGTGGCGGAGGAAACGTGGAGGTTGTGTGAGAGCTCCGCCCAAATTAGGTAGCGAGCCCAGGAGCGCTGGCGGTCGGCAACGAAACATCTTAGGTAGCGCTCCAGTTGTTGGTTGGCCCGTTCCGTCTGACCATTCGTTTGGGGGTGGTAGCCCGAGGAGAGACTGCAGGTAGAATCGATCAGACGGCAGAAGGCCTTCCAGAACCGTGCAGTGAACTGGGGCCCCCTGTCCGAGACGATGTCCTTAGGGAACCCATGCAGATGGACTACGTGCTCTAATATCAGCTCAGCTGTCCTTTTAGCTGATGGGAGTGAGGGCCACCAGGTGCACAGCTTTGGAGAACCAATCCACTATAGTCACGATGACGTCTTTCCCATCTGATGCCGGCAGGCCCGTGATGAAGTCGACGGCAATGTGTGTCCAGGGTCGACGGGGGACTGGGAGTGGTTGGAGTTCCCCCGGTGTTGGTTGATTGGAGGTCTTGGCCCTGGCGCACACTGGGCACGCCCGAACGAACTCCTCGACGTTCTTGGCCATTGAGGGCCACCAGAAAGCGCGCTGGATGTATTTGAGGGTGCGCTGCGGGCCTGGGTGCCCCGACAGCGGCGAGGAGTGACCCCATTTGATGACGTCGGCCTTGATTTTCCTGGGTACGAAGAGTTGTCCAGGCGGGGCCCCTGCCGGTTCGGTCTCCATGGCCTGTGCCTGGCGGACCCTCGTCTCCAATTCTCAACGGAGCGGGGCGATGACTCTGGAAGGTGGCAGGACAGACGCGGGGTCCGCCCGGGGGACATCCCCCTCGTGTTGTCGGGAGAGGGCGTCGGCTTTGATGTTCTTTGACCCCGGGCGATAGGATAGGTGGAAATCAAAAGACTCAAAAAATAGAGCCCACCGCGCCTGCCTGGGGTTGAGTTGTTTTAAGTTCTTGATGGTAATGAGGTTTTGGTGGTCGGTCCAGACGATAAATGGTTCTCTGGTGCCCTGGAGCCAGTGTCGCCATTCTTCCAAAGCCCACTTTATGGCCAGCAGCTCGCGGTCCCCTACCCCGTATCGCTGCTGAGTGGGATCAAATTTTTTGGAGATGAAACTACAAGGGTGTAGTTTCTGGTCTGGACCCCGCTGGGAGAGAACAGCCCCAGCGCCCATCTCTGAGGCGTCCACCTCCACAACGAATTGTTGGTTGGCATCTGGATGGAGGAGAATTGGAAATTCATAATTCATAAACTGCTGGAAAGCTGCAGGGGCATTACAGAGTCCAAAGGGGATAACAAGGCTTTCGTAATGCCCATTAGGGGTGATGAAGGCTGTCTTCCACTCATCGCCCTCTCTGATACGCACCAAGTTGTAGGCGCTCCGGAGGTCCAACTTTATAAAAATGGTGGCACCAGAGAGGGCGTCCAGGGCTGAGTTGGTAAGAGGCAGCGGGTGTCGGTTTTTTATGGTGACGTTATTCAGCCCCCGATAGTCAACACAAGGACGTAATTCGCCCGAACTCTTCTTTACGAAGAAAAACCCCGCGGCGGCGGGCGAGAAAGAGGGTCGGATGGTACCCTGACGGAGAGCGGAGGACACATACTCCTCCATCGCCCGCGTCTCGGTGGAAGAGAGAGAGTATAGACGGCCGCGGGGTGGAGTGGAACCTGGCTGGATCTCAATAGCCAGGTCGTAGGGGCGATGCGGAGGGAGATGGTTGGCACGTCTCTTACAAAATACCTCAGCCAGGTCTCGATATGCAGGAGGGATGGCGTTGGTGTCAACATCGGGGGCCTTGGATTCCCTAGAGCACGTCCCAGCCGGCGATTGTAGGCAGAGTTCGAGGCAGGTCGAGCCCCATTGCAGAATCCGGTTTTGAGACCAGGAAATGAGAGGATCATGCTGTAATAACCAGGAATATCCTAAGATGATGGGTGGCGAGGAAATGGAGGTGAGGTGAAAGCGAATTTCTTCTTGGTGATGGTCAATGGTGATGGGCCGAGTCTGGGTGGTGATAGGGCTGGAGGAAAGGGGACGACCGTCGACAGATGTCACTCGGACTGGCTGGGATAATGCCTCAGTATCCACCCCCAATCTCTTGGCATAGGAGGAGTCAATAAAGTTTCCGGCAGAGTCGATGAACGCGGAACTTTGGACTCGTCTGTGGCCAAATTGGAGGTGCACCTGAACCATGAGACGCAAGATGCTGGGTGTGGTGGCGGCGAGATGGAGGTGACCCGGTGAGCTGCCCCGCTGACTCACCGGGCATGATCGTTTCCCGGGCGTGAAGGGCATATAGCTCTATGGTGTGCCGCTGACCCACAATAGGCGCAGAGTCCCTCCCTGAAACGTTGTTCTCGCTCTGCAGGGTTCAAGGAGGTGCGTCCTCGTTGCTGTCAGTTTGCTGTCGGTCTCCACCTCAGCAGCAGGATGTTCAAAGGTCAGTTTGAGTTGGCGGGTGAATTCTCCGTAAGAATAGGCTGTGTCGGAATCTGACCTGAGAACCGCCGTGGTCCACTCAGCTGCCTGCCCGGATAGCAATGAGACGAGAAGTGCAACACGCAGTCGGTCTGTGGAGTACCTGGTGGAATTGAACTCAAACACAAGATCTAATGCCGTTAAAAACACACTGCACTTCCCATCTGTGATATCCCACTTATCTGGTAAAGCAATGAAAATGTCAGAGGAGGGGGAAGGGGGCAGCGCCGCAGCCGCTGCGGGGGGCGTGGCCACAGCCGACTGAACAGCCGCCTCGCGGAGGATCGCGTTCTCCTGCCGCAGCTCCGCCACCTTGCGGCGCAAAACCGCGACGTCTTGGAGCTCCTTTCGGAGAGACACGACTTCACCACGGAGCTCATTGATCAGTTCGGCATGCTGGTCAACCACCGCGCAGAGGCGAGCAAACTCCGCTGGGTTTACTGCTTTGGGCTCAGTCATTCTGTCACGAGCAACCGAGGGACGAACACAGCAGCCTTAGCAGTTAGCCCGTGTTACGTGGACGGTAAACCCAAACGCGGAAGCAGCGCGAGTAGGCAGGATAACCACGCGTTTACTCTTAGAACTCTCTTACAGCAAGAGCAAGGATCTACACAAATAAACCCGCGTTCTAGCAACACACACTCAATCAAGGAAGCAACCTGAATAGGTGAGTACTCACGGAACCGTTGGTGAAGCGATAGCGAAGGCATGAATGAACTCAATGACTGAGTGATGTGAAGCGCCATCTTGTTTCCTTTTATGCTTTCTGAAAGCGCGACCGTCTTACTTCCGGGTCCTCGTGCCGGTCGCGGTGAGAGTGTGCAAGACAGCAAATGTCATTACTGAAATGAGTTTGAAAAGTTTAAAGAAATATAGATAAGAAATAGAGTCCAGTTTTGTTATTAGAGGCTCAGGTACAAAACTGTTTGCGTAAATTTCGGTCTTAAACTATTGAGTGACTGCAGTCAAAAGTCATCAGACAATAAAGTAAAGATGGTTGATGGTTACAGTGACGTAGTGGCTAACACTGTGGGGTCACGCTGCCTGGGTTGAGGGTTCGATTCCTGCCCCAGGTCTGTGTATGTGGAGTTTGCATGTTCTCTCCGTGATTGGTGGATTTCCTCCCACAGTCCAAGGACATGCAGGTTAGGGTAATCGTTGTATGTGTGTTCCCTGCAATGGACTGACACTGTGATATTGCTAAAATAAAAGCCGCATTTTAAAGTCACGGTCCAAATCTATTTAGTCACAACTCAAATCTATTCAAAATGAGCTACTCTGTGTTCACATACTGTAAATACATACAGTAAATAAAGACATTTTATTGTAGAATTTTATAGTAACTGCTCTTGAGATTTACTGGATCTGTCAATACAAGTAAAGCAGTAGGATATTGTTTAATCCAATATAAAATGGACATTTCAGATTGGTGGACATCAGTTCAAGGATTTTGCTGTAGTAAACACAAACTCTATCTTGACCACGCCTTCTCTGACACAGTAACTTAACCTGAAATACCCAAACAAACTTTCTCACGCGAGGTCCTTCTAAACATGCAACACCGCACACTCGCACGCAAGCACACACACTCACTCACATACACGCACACTCGCACGCAAGCACGTATGCGCGCGCACACACACACACGCACTCAAAACGACACATCTCACGCAACTGGAATGGAATGTGGGAATGTAAAAAAGGGGTAAGGATCAGGTTACACATCACAAAACAACTCCAGATCTTAAGTGTGTTGAGTAATCACATAATTTTCATGTACACACACTAAGAAAATAACAAACATGACACTACCCCACACAGAGTACTCTCTATTTGAGTTTGTTCAAGGTTGTAACTGGATGTTGGCAATGTTGAGGAAAATTATGACTAATTGTACTGTACATACACTTTTCCTAAAAGGCCTACACTGATCCAGCTCCACTCTCTAGACATACAGAAGGTCTATGCTGTTCAAGAAGCATTAAATGATTAAAAAAATTCAAAAAGAACTACTTTCAACTTTGGATGTGCAGCTTCAAAGCTTTTTATTCCAGGATTCAATGTCAAATGTGTGCGGGTAACAAGATTAAAAGGCCTCATTTTTTCCGTACTCGCAGGGATAAAGCTGGGGCAAATCATTTGAGACTTTTTGTCTTTTCATATTGTAGCCCAGTCGTGATCAAGGCGGATGCTTGCGACTTATTTGCACCCTGATGGCACCTCTGTTTCATTCAAGACCAGTAAAGCCCCCTGTGAGAGCACGTTGCAGCAACTGATGGATCACATGACACAGTTTCTGCTTAGTCATCTGAAAGCACAATGACTATCATGAAGTATTCCATGACTACACTGATGCTAATATGCAAATGCTTTTACATAAGTGTTAAATCATCCATGAAGTAGAACCTAATCATTTAAAAATGATAGCTTTAAGTTCATTCAGGGACTCAGGCAATGACGTGTCCTAGACCTCGTATTATCTTTACCATAAACTAAAATGTTTTGAAACTCCAAAGACAATGTTTCTTATTACGGTTTGCTTTGTACAGCTCAGTAACCCTTTCCAGGATGATACATCATGTCAATTTTTCATCTATTCTTGAAGTTCTTTAGCTTGAGTTGCTTTTCTAGGGCGATTCTGCAATTACAGTACTTTCTGCATAAGGACAGGTAGGTTTAGACAGCTTTGTCTTATGGTTGACAGGTATTTATAGATTTATGTAGCAAGAGACATCGAGTTTGGGTTTCCCTTATGTAAAATTCATGTGAAAAAGAAATGCACTACATAAAAAAATAACTTTAAAATAACTTTAAAACAAGACTTTTTGGGGCTAGCATATTGCCATTTTGTGCCTAACTTCTCTTCTGTAGTAACACCCCTCTCAAACCAGGACAACCTGCCGAGGTGCAAACGGCAGCGGAGGTGGGAAAAACTAATTTCCCCACCAGCTCTCTCATACTCCGTTACACTGATTTCAACCACCCCTTCGCATTCAGTCCTGTATGAGAGTAGGAAGCTCATGCCAACAAAAGTATGTCGCCATTAAGTCATTTACTCGGGCTGTATGTGAGCTAAAATACTACCTGACAGGACGCCATTGACGGCGCGGCACATTGGTCACCGATCACCCTCCCCTACCCTGGAGGCCGAGGGCTGAGGACACCAATTCTTGCATCACCCATATCACATCTCCACATACCATCTGCCAGCCACTCCATTGACCGAGGAGAAGAGATCATGATACGCATTCAGCACTTTGGCCAGCTTCGTTGCACACATTACCATGTGCTCTCTCTTCTCTTCATCCCTCTTCAGCCCTCTTGTTTGAATGAAGCACACTTTATTCTTCATCCTGTTGTCTGTGCTCTGGTGTACCGTGCTGCAATGCTTTCCATTTGTGCAGTCATTTTGCCCCATAAAATAAGAAAAAAAGAAGAAAAGCAAATCATTGGAAATTAGGAAGAAGTACAAAAAACTTAATGAAATTTGAATGCATACCAGACACTTCCTTTTTTTCAGAGTTTGAGTGTCAGAAGCATTTACCTATCCAACTGCAACTTTTTTTTTTATTGTTTCTTTGTTTTTTTGGTGTTATATCTCTGCAACCTAGAAAAACCTGAATGAGTCACTTGAAGGCGCCGGAGGAGCTGTCTGTAAAAGCAAGGAGAGGAAATAAACTTCCAGGACCTCTAATAATGAATCAAACTTTGTGTAATCCAAACCAGCTTACTTTTACTTTCTATGTGCAGTAAATAGACTGTAATGCACTGTTTATTAATGAAACACGCTTATATCTGGGTGAAATTTCCGCTCTGATCATATACTGTTAAACAGCAGTCAGACGGAAAAAACAAACACCATAGTAGAGATGGTTACATGTGGTTTCCTGAATTAGTGAGTTGTGTAGGATTGTTTGGGTGGATCTTAGGATGAAAGCAAGCTTGATCTTAATCATTTCAAGAAATACTGTAAATAAAATGTATGTGCACATTCCCTACACAGTATTGAAAAAAAAAAACCTTGTTTATTGCTCAGGTATGGTAAAAGTTTACGGGTAGTTCTTGATCTAAAATAAATAAATAAATAAATGCAATGTTGTACTGCAAATTCAGCACTACTGCCATTGCACAGGAACACGAGCAGGAGGAGTTACACCAAACTTGTTCTTCTAAAAATATATCTGCTTTTAAAATCATATAATCATGGTATCTCTTCTGTCACTCAAGCCCATCCTACACGCACACACATACCACTCTGCAGCCAGCAGTAGAAGGAGACGTTAATCCCTGAAGCAGCATTAATGAGATGTCTGGTCAAACTCTTGAAGAAAGCCTAAAATCCACCTTGGAGCGGGGCAAGAATATGAAGAATGAGGAGAAGCTTTATAAGCGAAATGGGGTCCTTTACTCCACGATCATGAGCCCACCGGAGAACCTGAATGCCTTGAAGGATCTGGAGGCCAGAGAGGATGATGTCATGTTGGTGGCGTATCCCAAATGTGGTATGATTACTGAAATCTAAGATGCAGATTTGTAAAAAATGATTATTCTTTCTATTCAGCTGTTTCTGCAAATCTAAAAAGTCTCATTCAGTGCTGGAATGTAAAGAAATTTGGTTTCCAGATACTTTGTTTAGAGTTCCTAGCCTTACATTGCTGTGTGTGTGTGTGTGTGTGCGTGT
Source organism: Clarias macrocephalus (assembly GCA_011419295.1). Lineage (NCBI taxonomy): Eukaryota > Metazoa > Chordata > Actinopteri > Siluriformes > Clariidae > Clarias > Clarias macrocephalus. Next base: position 2,173 of record JAAGKR010003320.1, on the reverse strand, counting down.
GTGTGTGCGCGCTAATTAATCACAGTTTTATTAAAGCTCTGATCATGTTCCAGGCTGCAACTGGATGGTGGGAGTGTTAAGGAAAGTTATGACTACATGTGGATACACTGTTCCTGAACTTCCCCCACTGATTGAGTTCCACACTCCAAAGTTACAGAAGGTCTGTAGGGGACTAAACATCCACTGTTTATAAAAGCTTGTGTTTTCTATCTATCTATCTATCTATCTATCTATCTATCTATCTATCTATCTATCTATCTATCTATCTATCGATTTTTCCATTTTTAAGCACATTTTTAATCACAAATTTCATAAATTCTCTTTTTAGGGATGCTTTCTTCATCAATTCTTACCTTCCTTTTGAGATTGGATGTATTATATTGGTAATAAAGTTGAAGTAGGGATTTATTTGAGATTGTGAGTTTATTCACAGGGTGATGCTGCAGCCATCAGATTGGCCATGCTCTCTTACCATAGCGACATTAGCCAACCTTGGGCATCTTTGAGCTGGCACAAGCTGAGAGGATGGATAGCACATTCCCTACAAGGGTGTTACATAATCCGTTGTGTGCATTTTGTGAGCAGCAGTCTGAGACAACTGAAGTCAGGCGTCTTGGAGGAAGCAAGGCTTTATTGTTAGTTGTTGCCTTTATGGGAATGTGCCCTAATAAAGAGACCGGTGGGAATTGGTTTCTAAATTATAGGGGGGCGGGATCCAATATATAAGTAGAAAGAATGAAAAGGGAAAACTGGCGTTTAGAGGATAAATTAGAGGGTAATTTTTGTGAATTAAGAAATATTGTCAATCATATAACTTCTATACAACATCTTCTTATATATAAAAATATTTTTATATTATCTTGCTAACTGGACTCATTTTGGAGCTGGACTTGTCACCAACACTTTCACACTCCTCCAAGTCAGTTAGGTATTTATTTATTTATTTATTTATTTATTTATTTTCCCCCATGCATGTGCCCCCACTTTTGATTTTATTGGGTAAGAGGTTAAAAAAAAAAACAGCTTGACCTCGATGTACAACTCCAGATCCAGTTTCCGACAAGATTAAATGTAAAGTAATATATAAAGCTTCCTACAGGATTAAATGTAAATTGATGCCTAATATGAAAGCAGCCTTAAAGATTTTTTCCTGTGCAATCTGAAATAAAACTGTGCGAAATTATTCAACTTGGTCTTTGCAGATTGTAGCTCAGGCACCATCAAGGCGGTTGCTCGCGACACATTTGCACCCAGATGACATTCCTGTTTCATTTATGACCAACAAAACTAAGGTCAGTGTGGGAGCACTTTGCAGTCATTCAGTGATCACATGACTTTGGCTTTACTGTAGCAATGTTATTCTAATAGCAGTTACACCTAACATTCAGGTCTTAGGTCTCATCTTATTTTTCAGTAATACATCTTAAAGCACACTAACTGCCATGAGTTATTCAGGAACTACACTGAAACTTACACCTGTATGATGTAACATCAGTGAGAAATCAGCCATGAAGTGGGACTTAATTAACAATTTTTTTTTTTTAAATTTTGTATACTTTCTTTACTGTCACCTTCAAAATATTGTTTGTTTTCAGATGTTGGTGGTTTTTCGAAACCCCAAAGACAATGTCGTCTATTATTACCATTTCATGAACAAAAACCCAGTGCTGCCCAATGCCGAGTCCTGGGACAAATTCTTCTCCGACTTCATGTCTGGCGAAGGTGAGCTTAATATTTTAGAGCATAATCAAATGTACTTTTTTATATTGTATATCTGAGTTTTTTTTTTTTCAAAGATATCTGAGCATAGATGTTTGACACTGTCCTGCTTTTCACACACAGTGGGCTGGGGTTCATATTTTGACCACGCCCTGGCCTGGGAGAAACACATGGACGACCCTAATGTGTTGATTGTGACCTATGAGGAGCTAAAGGAGGTAAAATTTTGTTTATTTTCTGTAACTGGAATGAGCCTCTCCTCCAGTTTTGCCTTTAAGTATGAATTTTATCTGAAAATGTGTGATTTCTGATGTGTAAATTAATAATAAATAAATAAATAAATAAATAAATAAATAAATAATAATAATAATAATAATAATAATAATAATACTTGTCATTTGATCAGCTGTAACAGAAAAGCTTTTCTACACATCACACTGATTTTTTTTGTAAA